>CM053785.1:661439960-661694960 GCA_028749045.1 Cupressus sempervirens | reverse complement strand
AATCAATCTACCATTGCCAAATCATAGACCCATGGACACAATTATGCTCTTTAATTCTTGAAGGGTTGAATACTTGATTTCTCATGCATGGTTGATGAATATCTCATTCCTTAATAGACAACTCCATTACTGAAGAAATAAGATAAATGTTAAAAGAAAATGCATGAATAATGATATATAATAATGCTTGTAAATGATGGCTTATGTGCTTGAAAATGTGGACTGCTTGTGTGTAATAGATGAAAAAGGATAGCTTGCATATAGAAAGGATTGCATTCATAAAAATGGATGATAAAATGAAGCAACGGGGATAGAGAGAGGCTTGAAGGTGGAGGGAAGAAACAAAGAGTCATATGGGCCTATTTATTTTACCCTTCCTTACTCTCTGCCTCTTCAACTCCCTCTCCCCTTCTCTCTCTCTCTCTCTCTCTCTCTCTCTCTCTCTCTCTCTCTCTCTCTCTCTCTCTCTCTCTCTCTCTCTCTCCCTCCCTCCCTCCCTCTCTCTCTCTATCTATCTATCTATCTATCTATCTCTATTTTCATATATCTACCTATTAATGAACTTGTCTACACCTGTACACATCTCTCACTTCCTGCTATCTCTACATCTCCTTATATCTCTATATCTATATCACATTATATATTACCATTTATATATCTCTATATCTCTCTCCTTCCCCTCTCCTTTATAACCTTCCCCATACTTATGTTTTAATCCATATAGATTAGGTTTTATAACTAGAGAGAGAGATGGGAGAGAGGGTTGAGAGCCTAGGGATTAAAGTATTTAGTGCTGAGAGACTATTATAGGGTCTATAGTTTAAGGTTGAGGGATTAGGGATTTTATCTTGGATAGTGATTGGATGAGAGGAAGAAAAATAATAAAAGAGAAGAGAAAGGGAGGAAGGGCACATACTTAGGATTAAGGGGTTAGGGTATAGGATTTAGACCTACCTCTTGTATAGGACACATTTCTAAGTATTGTGGCACCTACCTTGGTAAAAGTACAAAATTGTGTCACATTTTAGGCTAACTTATCAGAATGACTAAATTTGAGCATTTCCATCTAGAAATATTTTTTTCTCAAACATATGATCTAGATAAATTCCTTATAGCTAAGTTATATATGTTCTCACACTTTCCAATTGGAAATGTCTACTAAATGCATGTTTTATACTAGTTTTTATCCAATTACTAAAGAAATAATATTATTTCAGAAAACTAACATTTCAATATCTCTTACTATTTTTTAATGATATTTTTTAGTTAAATAAAAATGCCATTTTATAGAGCTCAAAGTCAAGAATATTCACATATAGAGTTTATAGTGTTTAAATTAGATATAGTATATTGTAATTAAAAAGTTCTACAGGCACGCATTTTAAAATTTGAAAAAGTGTCAATTTTGAGAAAGAAAAAAATATTATTTATCATATCAAAAAAAAAATTAATTATATGATGTTCTAGAGGAAGGAGTCCTCTTTCAGAATGTATAATTTATCTTCTAGTTAGAATAGATTTGTTTTTAAAAATGTGGTGGGAGATGAAAACTATCAATTTGGGGTGAGTTGAAATTTGAATCACTATAAAAGAGAAAATATATGTCTAAAGTCAATTTTTATTTTTTATTGTTCTAGCTATATGTGTTATCTATAACATAGTCTAAGTTCAAAATGAAACACATTTATTTCCATATAGTTTTGTGGTGGGATCTAAACCCCTAATTTTCAGCATTTTTCAACAACTAAAAAATGATCTATAAAAATTAGGAAATATATATCATTTCTTATTCCAAATAATTATTAAAAAATTTAATCCTAAACTTCAACCATTTCTACACATTTCATTAGTTTACTTCATTTTCAAATTCTAAATAATAATACCAGTTTTATATTCTTGAAGGTGAACAATTATATTTTTATTAGCCTTTTCCTTTACAAAAGGGTGACATAGATCTATGCTTTTACCCACCTCTCTTGATGAGTTCTTACTAATTTCTTTGTTATTAAACAAGAAAATTTTGAATTCTTTCAAATTCCAACCAAAAAGGATCTTAGTACTTCAAACTTACAACATAAAAGTCTTAAGGTTTACTAATATAAGTTTCAAAGAAAATTTTCATAATAAAGGCAATAACTATCCTATGGCTTTCAAATAAAAAGTCTTGATGGATTTGTGTAACCATTGAGAATTATTTATGTGCAATATCAAATTAGAGAATTTTTTATATGCCCCAAACCTTGTGAAATCAACATTGAACCCTAAACCCTATCAAGAAAGGGTGGAGGAGATATAAAGAGGTGATGTGAGAAAGAAGAAGATGATAGGGGTAAGGGTTTTGGGTAGGGATCTCTAGAGAAAGGAAGGTAAATAAAGAGGGATCTTGAAAATTTCAATGTTGAAAGGAAAGCTATTGATGATCAAACACCTATGCTAGAGTTACTACACAATGTGAAGTTGATTTTGGATATGGTAGAGGTAAATATTCAGAAGTTTGACAATCAAAATTTAAGGCATGAGAGAGAACGAGAAGGAGCAGCTATAGAAAGAGATTGTATGAAAGAAACAATAGCTCGACAATATGGGAGATATTATGGAAGCCACTAGATAGAATTCAAGAAAGTGTTACAGTAGGTACTATGACATTGGAATCACTTGCAAGTGTCTTTAAGAATTTACAATCCAAATATCGGGAGGACTTTGTTAATCTTAGATTAGTTTTGACATATGAGTGAAAATATACTTAAGTTAATTAATTAGTTCATACTGAACAAGTAATCCATGCCAAGAATCAGTTGTCTAATAGTATTTGTCAAGCAATAGATATTTTGTATGAGCCGAGTAACTAGTAAGTGCTAAGCAAATGGTATGTGCCAAGCTATTCAGATGCTAAGTAATCAATGGATGCTAAGTCATTTAGAGGCTGAGTTACAACATTGAAGTTGTAGTTGATGCCGAGCATCAAGGACTTCAAGTGCCAAGTTACAAAATTTGACAAAGATGTTTATAGTGGCACAAACTTCTATGTAAACCATTTTTGGGGTGACTTAAGGATTATTTTATGATCTTCAATGATAAGGATGAATCTGAATTGTGAATCCCTATGCATTACATGTGTCCAATTAGACACAAGGAAGGTTTAAGTGGCAATATGGGTGAATCACTACCATTGTTTCATACCTAACCCTAAGTCACCTAGGCTTTCTTAAGGAAGAAAAACCCTAAACTTTTAAGAAAGCTTAAGGAGAATTGAAGAGAGTTTGCATGTGCAAACAAAGAATTCATGGTGATTGAGGTGTTATGATTTGAGTCACATTATAGATCAGTTAAAGGAGAATAGAGGAAAGGAATCAGAGGACATTAGAGTTGCATCTAATCAGAAAGGATCAAGTATACATCAGGATAGAGGTGATCTGACATCAAGGAATAGAGTGCTAACCGAAGGATCATTTCTGAGACATTCCAACAGGTGAATCAATTAAATCTCTTAATAGAGTAGTCTTCATAGGCTATTGTAAATTCTTTAATAGGGTGCTTACCTCACTATAAGCTAAAGTCCTCTTACTAGACACTTTTAGCAGGGTGTTTAAATCCTTTAATAGGGTAAGATCTAACAATCTTGTAAACCTTTAATATGGTAGATCGTGTTTCCTAATCAAACATTGTAACCTTTATTGGATACACTTTATTACTACAGTAGTGAAGATTTTTGGATGTCATCCCCACCCCAGTTTTACATTCTCCTTGGAGGCTTTCTGGTTTGTTGAGCTAATGGGTGTTGCACACATTGCATAATATTGTTATATTGAATTATTTTGTTTTATTATGTAATTTTGTATCTAGGAGCACCTAGATGGACATGCACCATGTAAAGATTCCCATGGGATATACTTGATGAGTTGTATTGTAACATTGTGATAATATTTCATGTAATTATTTAATATTTGGGAAACAAATAAAAATTCTAATATTAAATGTTGAGTCAAGGAGTTAGGTAGCACATGGTTTTAGCACATGGTTTATGTAATACCAATTGGTGGTTTTATGGGACTTGCTACTATATAAGTAGCCATAAGGGTAGTTGTTAGTGTGTGAAGAAAAAAGGCAAAAAGGGAAATAGTTGAGCATGACAAGGCTTGACAAGTTAACCAAGGGAGTATTTGTGAAGGTTGGAAGCATGGCATGGGATGTGTGGATTCATGCTTGTTCACATGGATTACTTGGTTGTGGCTATGGCTTGAAAGGTTTTCATGGTTGTATTGCAATGATATTTTTATTGAATAATACATGGTGATGGATGCTTTTGGAGGTTGGGTTTTTTCCTCAATGAGAGTTTCCCAAGGTATATTTTGTGTCACATTTTTTGTGGTTATGTTGTCTATTCTCTTGCATGTGGATTTCAATTACATATTTATTTCAAATGTATTATGGGTTATGTGGAAATTGTTATATTCTTTGTTGCAAGTTTCCTTACATGGGTAACCAAATATCTTGTGTCATACATGTGTTGAATAGTTTTCTTTCATGCTATGAATGTATATGCCCCCCAACTCCCCCTCTCAAAGTTTACTTCCCTATTGTATTTCCAACATTTGGTATCAGAGATGAGTTCTTTGGAATTTGGAAAGTAAACCTTTGAAACTTTTAGGAAAGATCTTTGAGATGGAAATCTACAAGTTGGGAAAGATAATTGAGAACCAAAAGATTGAAATACAATTTTTCCTACATCAGCTAAATGAAGCAAGAAATGATTTCAAGATATCACTGAAGAGAAGAAAGGAAATTGCTATTGTAGAGAATGACACAAAATACCAAGATATTGACACTACTAAATTATTTGCAAATGGAAACACTAGTGGGTTTGATGGAGCAATTGTAGATCTAATGGAAAAGAATGGAACCCTATCTAAAGAGGTCAAAAATATCAAAAGAGAGCAAGAAGTCCAATCAGTATTACTACGTGAGGTGACCAAGCAGGAAAAAAAAGGTAAAGAGGACAAAGTCATGAGTGAAGATGAAAAAAGGATTTTAACTAATAGACTAGAAGAGAAAACATCAAAGGTAACTAGGATTGCTAACTGCAATTGGAAACTTTGGGTCAAATGATGATTGCAAATCATGAAGTCAATGGAAAGGATATTGAGATCACAACACTGAAGTTGCAGAATGAACAATTGAGAAATGACTTGAAAAGAGAAAATGAGTTTGTTGATAGTTTCAACAAAACTAGTAAAGCCATCAAGAACTTTGAACAATTGATGAGATCCCCTAGATCCAACAGTGACACTTTTGGATTGGGGTTACACTAGTACTAAAGAAGGAGAATCATCCAAAAGTGGTGAAGAAAGAGGTAACAAAGGTAAGAACTCCAAACCTACTTGTCATAAGTGTGGTAAGATAGGTCATATTGCAAATTTTTGCAGGAGCAAGACTGCAAATCAAAATCCTGAGCAAAATTTCATGGGTCATTGCCACAAATGCAATAAATAAGGACAATATGCACATGAGTGCAAAACCAAGACCATAAACACAAAAATATTTGAAGGATACTGCTCTAACTATCAAAAGTATTGACATAGAGCATATGAGTGTAGATTCAAGCCTAAATGGTCATTAAACAAGCAAAAAAAGGTAAAACACAATGGCAACTCTTATGATTGGGATTATAATAAAAAGTATATTTGTCACTACTGTCAAGAGTATGGACATGTTGCTGAAAATTAAATAAGAACACATTTCAAAAGTGACTACAAAAGATGGTTGAGTCAAACCACATGTTCTAGTTGTTTGAAGACTGGTCACATAAGTAGGAATTGTCAAACAAGGTCAAAGGCAACAAGTAGTCAATTCAACAAAGGCAAAGTAAAGGCAAATGTTGAGAATTTTAGAGATGAGATGAACAAGACATGGAAGAGAAAAGTTCAATTGCAACACATCAAGTGTAGATGGGATCACTTCACCCAATGGGTTAGATGATCACATCTCCTTCAATTAAGAAACCAAGAGGTATGCAGAACTAATATTTAAAAGGAGATACTATACATCAATTCCAAGCATTTAGTTCTAAAAATATTACATATACATGAATATAGATGCAAGGTGTTGTTAAGAATCTAGAAGAAATATTTAAGTTTTGTTAGTTTTCATGTTACTATCAAGTATGAAAAGTTTCACTATGGTTTTCGAGTGAAATTCTAGTTGATGTTGAGCTATCATAGGTGATAGTGTTCACCAAGATCATAGTGGTTGCTAAGTGAAAAGGAAACTTCATGGAAGCTAAGTAAGTCAAAATCTTTATTGAAGTCGAGCTTACAGTTGTGTAAGCACTAAGCATTAATTGCAAGGTTTTAAGGTCTATATGATTGATTTCTACTCATTTGACATCATTTGAATTTTAAGGAGAGCACAGAGAGTGAAAGACAAATTGAAAGAGATCATACTAGCATTTACAAGCCGAATTCAATAGTTACTTGACAACATTACAATAGATTTGCAAAGGTATTTATCATGTGTTGAGCTATGCATTTTGCATTTTTACAAACCCTAGTTTACATAATGGTGCCTAGTTCTTCATCTCCTAAGGCTAAAGAGGGTAAAGAAGTTTTGAATGTGCAATTGATAAGTAATGAGATTAGTCAACCAAACTTTAGAGCCATTCTTGATATTGCTTATAAGCAAGATCCATCTAGTGATGATACCACCTCACGTTTTGATGATTCAAGACATAAGATGTTGTTACACATGTAAGGTGGGTAGCATAGGAGACATGGAGATTAGGAAAACCTATGGGAAATTATGTGAAAACATAACATTGAAGGATGAATTCAAAATCGTAGAGAGAAAAGGGTTGACTTGTGCCTTGGATTTTCCAAATGTTTTCAAGACTGAATGGATTAAGATAGTTTTGAGTAGAATTCATGATAGTTCTATATGGTTCAATAATGGACTGGTAAAAATCACCAAGAAAATTTTACATAGAGTAATAGGGTATCCAACACTTGACCAACCTAAAACCATGAGAAGTGAATCTAAAGAGGTCATTGAGAAGAATATAGGGGCAATGCGGAACAAACAAGGCATGACAATTTATACTATCTCAGATCCTCTAATTGCATTTTTAGTGAGAATAATAGAACATTAGTTCTACCAATCTAGCAAGCTCAATAGTACCATGTATTACTTTTGACATGGGCTATAAGATAGTTAAGAATGATCATACCTATGACCTTGCCGAGTTGTAGATGCAATAATTGTCAGAAAATTTGGGAGCTATAAGGTAGACCAAAAGTGCACAATGTAAATTTGGTTCAATTCTTGTATGTATGTTCTTTTATGTATAGAATACATTCCCCACATTTGGTAAAGTCTCATGGAAAAAAAACATATCTATTGCAGTTTAGATAGGTGAGTTTATTGAGCAACTTGGGAACAATTTTGAGCTAGTTATGACCAACTATTTTGAGGACTTCAAAAAATCAATGAAGAAGAGATTGGGGATGCCAATTTCACTACTTGAGAAGCATTTCAATGATGTTTTCTTTTTAGTTGACACTAATTATACATATGCTCAAGCTATTGTTCCAAGGGTAAGTTGGCTAAGGCCACTAGGCTATGAAATCAATGTTGATGAAGCCTCTGCAGTAATAACAACATTAATTGTAGAAGATGTAGATGCTAAGGCTACTTTCTTCGAGAATTATGACATGGATAAATCTAAGATAGCTATGGATTGAAAAATTGCCTCATTCATTAGGAAGAATAATAAAATTGTCAAGAAGCTAAAGTAGAAATTTGGTGGAGTAGATGAAAAAGAAGATGATGAGGAGGAGGAGGAAGAAGTAGATATACATGTTCAATTACCACTGGCCTTGACTCAAGGTCAAGGAGAAGACCAAGAAGAAGTAGAAATTGAAGATGGTGTTGAGGGAGAAGAAGCTAGTGAAGCACCCGAACAAAAGAAGAGGAAAGCTAAGACCCTAGCTACTAGAAAGCCAAGAAAGGTTGCAAAACCAAAGCCTATTGTTCCCTCTACAAGAGAAAGCAAAAGGGCTACTACCAAAAAGGCTCAAGAAGTAGTTAAGCCAAAAGAGAAGAGAGCTAGACCAACTAGCAATGAAGAGGATCCTAAGAAGAAATCAAGAGAAAATACTTAGCTCCAACTAGATTTGATGAAGAGAAGAAAAAATCTGATGAGAACAACCAATTTCAAGTGGTAAGTCACTGTCCTTCTTCTTTTTAGACAATATATATGAGCACATAAGGAATAATGCTGATTTATCTGGTCTCACACATATTAAATTTGATAAACTTGGAAAATTTGAGATGAACCAAGTAGAGGAGTCAATTTATGCCATGATGGAAACATTTAAACAAACTCCAATTAAGATTTCCAACTCTCTACCAAAGGAATTATTTGATAGAGTTGAGCAAAAATGGAAATATAGTTTAAACATAGAGAGACAAATCAAAGAGACTACACTTGCTAGAGTGATGCTAGAATTAGATGGAGAAACAATGGCCAAGGCACTAAAGAAGCATAATGGAAAATTTGCACTGAAATGCACAACATTCAACATATTGTAGAACAAGGTTGAGGTTGGTATGCAAAAGATCACTTTGGTATGGAAATCATTATATAGTTTGAAAACACCCAAGGCAATAATGTAGGAACCTATTGAGGTAGGTGAGGGAAAAGAAGAGAAACAATAAGTAATTGAGGTAATCATAGTTGACACTGAGACAACTACACAAGAGGAAGGAACAGAAACATATGAAAATACATAGGCACCAGCTAAGGATGAGGAGCAATGAGAACAAAGTGTACCAGATACACTATTGTTGAGTGTATGTCCTCCACATAAGGTGAACATAGAAAATCATACTATAAAGATTAAGGATGTTTTTGATACTATCACTCATAACATCAATCCCATTATAGAGGATGATTTGAAGAAGACTTTGGTGGAATCCACTACCCAACCTAAACTTTGTGAAAATCTTGTACTGGTGAGTGTTGATGAAATTGAGAAGGTAGACAAGGTATTTGCAAGGGAGGAAATCATAAGTAAATGACACCTATAGCCCCTCCTCAATTCACTTTGATACAACATATATTACCCCTTGTGGTATATCAAAGGAAGGAGACAACTACTTCTACCATTAGTACATTGGTACAAAGTACTCTAGTCTCAGTCACTATAAAGGAAATTGAAAATGACAAGGGTGAGACACTTGAAGAGCCTAAAGATGAGACAAACAATAATGAAGGAACACAAGTTCTAACATGTCAGATAGATACTCTTGCACCTACAAAAAAAGAGCAAGGTGCATCTTTGAATGTAGAGAAGACAAAGGATAAGATTGAAGAGCTAGATATGACTACCAAACCTAAGTAGCAATTAGAAATACAAACACTAGTCACTTTACTAGAAACTACTACTCCTCCTAGTCAAGCTCTTTATGGTCTGAGTATAGAAGCTATACCCCTACAATCATCATGGTCAAGTCCAAGTACATCTAAGGTAGATGAAGTCAAATCATTTGTTAATGTGAACTTGGATGAAGTGATTGAGATGCCCAAGTTTGATTATGAAACTATCACTATCAAGCATATGGGCATACTCCAGGATGCTCTTATAAAGAAGAAGAATCAAGAACTACTTTGATAGGAGCATAGGCAGAAACAAGCTTTGATAGATATCAAGGACATTTTTCTTGATGCATTTAGCCTGCCAGCACTAGAAGCAACAAAGCCAATCATAGAGCAACTAACCAGCTTAGTGGAGAAGCTAAATGACATAGACCTAGATTCAAATGTAGAACTACTTGAATGGTTTGAAAGGAAGTTTCAACATAAGGTTGATGAAAAGATATCAAGTACCATTGAACTATCATAGGTTGAGTTAGCAACCAAAATTGACAATGTGAAGAAGGTACTAGAGATCATTTTCTCTTTGTACACCAAATTGTGCAATCCCACACTCTTCACACAAGAAATAAGGAGTTATATTCTGAGTTTGGAGGGTCATATACAGTCATCTAGTATAACTCTACTAAAATCTCTAGCACATAGTGAGAAGCATTTCAAAAATCCCCTCAACTCCCAGAGTCAGTTAGCAATATTACATATATGCAGCAAACATCAAGGTTGAACTAAGTAGCATCGAGTCTAGTTTGACTCCACATATGTAGATTTTGCACAAGGAACTAACCTTTTTTGAAACACTCATGAAGAAAGATCTACATCTTTCTACTCATGACAACTTAGTTCATCTTGCTGTCGAGCTTGCCATCTAGATCAAGTCATTGGAGGTAGCTTGTGATAATTGGGATGTTGCATTGAAAATCATGCTTGAGGTCCACAAATAATTTTTGGAGAAACACACTAAAAGTGTATAACCCTTTGACATCAATGTCAAAATGGGGGAGAAATAAGAAGTATGGCATACAGAGATAATATTTTTGAGGGAAATAGAGATTAGAATTTAGAATACAAATCTGCTCCATGGGAGGAATAATTTTGAGTTCAGATACAAAACATCACAATCAACTCAGGGGGAGTTATTGAATTTTGGGGTATGACTAATGAGTCATAAGCTTTTGCAAAATTTTGAAGTTTTTGAAATTTTGTATGTATATGGATATTATTTGAGTTGTGCTTGAAAGGCTAAAGGTTATGCATACATGATCAAGTATTTTTCCACTCATGTCAAAGGGGGAGATTGTTAATCTCAGATTGGTTTTGACATATGAGTGATAGTATACTTAAGTCGTTTACTTAGTTCATGCCAAGTATAAGTTGTTGGACAGTATGTCTTGAGCAACATATATTTAGTATGAGCTGAGTAACTAGTAAGTGTCGAATCACTCAAGTGTCAAGTAGATGGTATGTGTTGAGCTATTTAGATGTCAAGTGATCAGTGGATGCCTAGTCATTCAGAGGCTAAGTTACAACAATGAAGTTGTAGCTGATGTCGAGCATCAGGGACTTCAGGTGCCAAGTTACACAGTTTTGACATAGATGTTTGTAATGTCACAAACTTCTATGAAAATCATTCTTGGGATAGGGTAAAAGTACAAAGTTGTGTCACCTTTTAGGCTAACTTATCACAACGATTGATTTTGAGTATTTCTATCTAAAAGTCAATTTTGTTCAAACATATGGTCTAGATAAATTCATTCTAGTTAAGTTATATATGATCTCACACTTTTCTTATTTGAAATGTCTATCAAATGCATGTTTTATACTTGTTTGTATCCAATTAGTAAAGAAATATAATTATTTCATAAAACTGACATTTCAATAACTCTTACAATTTTTTATCATATTTTGTTAATAACTTATAAACACCATTTTATAGAGCTTAAAGTAAATAATAATCTCATATAGATTTTATAGTGTTTTAATTAGATCTAATATATTGTAATTAAAAAATTCTATAAGCATGTATTTTAACACTAAAAAATATGTCAATTTTGAGAAAGAAAATAATATTAAATCATAACAAAAAAAATTAAAAATTATATGATGTTCTAGAGGAGAGAGTCATCTTCTAGAATGTATAATTTGTATTCTAGTTAGAATATATTTGTTTTAAAAAATGTGGTGGGAGATGAAAACTATCGATTTTAGGTGAGTTGAACTTTGAATCATTATAAAAGTGAAAATATAGGTGTAAAGCCAAATTTTATTTTTGAATGTTCTAGATATATATGTTATCTTAACATAGTTTGAGATCAAAGGAAAATAAGTTTCTTTTCATATAGTTTTGTGGTGAGAACTAGACTCCTAATTTTCAACATTTTTTAGCAACTAAAAAATTATCGATAAAAATTATGAAAATATATAAGTTTTTATTCCAATTAATTGTTAAAAATTATAATACTAAACTTGATCAATTTATACAAATTTTTTTAGTTTACTTTATTTTCAAATTCTAAATAATTATACTAGTTTTATATCATTGAAGGTGAACAGTTATACTTTTGTCAGCCTTTTCCTTTACAAAACGGTGATGCAAGTTTGTACTTTTTCCCCATTTTAAGGATTATTTTATGATCTTTGATGATAAGGACAAATCTTAATTGTGAATCCCTATGCATTACATGCATCTACTTAGAAAAAGGGAAGGTTTAAGCAACAATATGGATGAATCACTACTATTGACTTATACCTAACCCTAAGTCACCTCTAAGGTCTTCTTAAGGAAGACAAACCCTAAAATTTTAAGAATTATTAAGGAGAATTGAAGAGATTTTTCATGCACAAAAAAATTATTCATGGTGACTAAGGTGTTATGATTTGAGTTACATTGTAGAATTAGTTAAAGGAGAACAAAGGAAAGGAATCAAATGACAACAAAGATACATCTTACCAGAAAGGATCAAGTATACATCAAGATAGAGGTGATCTAACATCAAGCAATAGAGTGCTAACCGAAGGATCATTGCTGAGACATTCTAATAGGTGAATCAATTAAATCTCTTAATAGAGTAGGCTTGACAGGCTATTGCAAATCCTTTAACAGGTTACTTACTTCACTATAAGTTAAAGTCCTCTTACCAGGCATACTTTTAGTAGGGTGTTTAAATCCTTTAACATGGTAAGATCTAACAATCTTGTAAGCCTTTAACAAGGCAGACCTTTCACAAGGTAGATCATGTTTTATGCTCAAACATTGTAACCTTCATTGAATACACTTTATTACTATAGTAGAGAAGATTTGTGGATGTCAAACCCACCCTAGTATTACCTTCTCCTTAGAGGGTTTCTAGGTAACCAAATATCTTTTTTCATACATGAGTTGAATATTTTACTTTCATGCTATGATTAATTTGGTATTTTAGTTTATATGCATAGATTGTGAGATGGATGTGTGGTGAATAGTTTTAGAGGTTGAAATTTTTAAGTGTTGATTCGCCACCACCCCTCTGAAAGTTTACTTCCCTATTGTACTTCCAACAAAACTACAAGTCGTGCAATTTGTCATGTATTGCATTTGCATTTTCTTATAAGAGTGTTTCAAGTATTGGCATAGTCTCTCTACTATGATCTCAAGTATCCATTTCTTATAAGAGTGTTTCAAGGTTGGAACCACTTCAACATCCTTTGTAGAGTTTAGAGGTAATGTCATTGTGGTAGGGGCTTCTGCAAGGGAATGAGCCTCATGATTATGGCATTTACATAGAAGAAGAACTTGCTTCTTCAACTCCTTACACTCAACTCTTCACTAAAGCTTTTCTTCCAGCAGTGAGAATAGATGCTACAAATTCCTAGGAGCCAAGGGACCTTGAACCTATGCTACATTTTCTAGAGACATGAGATAAGTTACTACTAGATTTAGTACTTCATAACATTCTAGATCATATATTGATGCCCAAATTAACAACAACAATAGATACTTGGGATCCTCGTAGCGAGAGTGTTCCAATACATGCATGGTTAAATCCTTGGCTACCATTGTTAGTCCAATGTATAGAGTTTTATTGTTTTATTATTTGTATTCTAGAATATGTATGTAGCTAGATCAATTATTCTGTTGTGCTAAGATGCAATAAGCACTTTAAAAAATATCTCCCTGTATATATAAAGATATACATGTTTAGAAGGAAATATAAAGAAATATATCTTTAGAAGGAAAAAGAAAAGATCATTTACATAGCCCCTTGAAAAAAACTATAGAGCAAGGGCACAAAGATCTCAAGGGCATGACACAACAAAAAAATTGCAAGGCAAGGGTATGACAACAAAATGTAGAGATTGCAAGGGCATGACAATGAAATGTACCGATCACAAGGGTACAACAACATTTAGAGTTCTCCACCCTCGTTCTGATATGTCTGTTGGGTGTACAAAACTACGATCTTCCTACATATTCAAAGTTTGTCCTCTTTGTGTATCTCTTCTCTTCTGATCTTCCTACAGATTCAAAGTTTTATACTCTTTGTGTATCTCTTCTCTTCTTTATTTTTATTGAGGTAAAAAAGATTTTTTGTTGTTTCTAAGTGATATAAAATGCGTATTTTTTCTTTGGTAGAGCTGATGTTTATCTATGAAATTTGCACCCAATGAAATACAAATCTACTATAGTAAACTGAATGTATATTACAACTGCTTGAAATTTTCTATGTTGATAAGTATTGGCGATGTTTCAAAAGTTCTTCTTCTTTTGAAATGGATATGTGTTCTTCTGTTTATGCTATACAGACACCCATGAAGATTTGACAAAGAAACTATGATAACAAGATTTAACAAAGGTTTTGCTGTGTTTTGCCCTGAAGGTGAAGGGCAAGTGAAAGGAACAAATCATGATAATGAGATTGATCGATGTTGTCCTTTGTAGCTAGGATTGCTGGTTACA
Source organism: Cupressus sempervirens (assembly GCA_028749045.1). Taxonomy (NCBI): domain Eukaryota; kingdom Viridiplantae; phylum Streptophyta; class Pinopsida; order Cupressales; family Cupressaceae; genus Cupressus; species Cupressus sempervirens. Next base: position 661,680,600 of record CM053785.1, on the reverse strand, counting down.
AAAAAAAGTTTCATTCTATTACAAAAATGTGGATTTTTATTTCATGAGTTGTATCAAATCAAATATCTAAAAGAATAGAGCAAAATTCAAATAATTATGTAGTGAATATTTAATTTATTTGCAAGATAGATTTTGAGACCCATTTCAATTAAGCAAGTACATGATGAGACATGCCTCATGTTACACAGGGTGATACATCTACCTCACAGGGTGTCCGATATGATGAGACGATTCATATTACACATGATGATCCATCTGAGTCCTCTTTGCGTGGAGAAAAGAGGACATTCGATCAGATAGATTAGGTCTTGTTGGCACCTATAGATTGTTTTTTTATGATGTATATATATTATTTATGATGTATGTACACTTTGTGTTAGGATAGTTAAAACTATATGTTAGACCATGTATTTTCTCACTTCATAGATCATGTTATGATGTATGTTAGACCATGTACTGTTTTTTTACGATTTCTTATCATGCTTGCATATGTAGTACATATATTACTATGTTTCACCATGTTTTAAGTATATTCAAACCATTTTCTTTATTCTGACATATTTTATTCATGAACATATGACACATTTTGTAAGTATATATGCAAGATTAACAATAATTTTAACTATCTATAGAGCATTATTGGATAAATATCACATCAAATTTATGCATTGAGATTCATACAAATAAAATTGACCTACTCGATTAAAAAATGTATTGATAACGTACCTAACAATGTATCATAAGTGATCTTAATGTGTTGTTTGGTAATGTAAGACTCATTATCACCTAATAAGACCTATTATGTGGTAGTAAACATATGAATACCTATCATAAACTATAATATACATAATGACTTATTAGGACTCCCATGTCCCCTTAAGACACACATGTATGGATAACGTACCTAACAATGTAAATCATAAGTGATCTTAATGTGTTGTTTGGTAATGAAAGATATAATCAATACAATGAATACAATGAGTAATGATCTAACATATAATCAATACAATGAGTAATCATCTTTAAATTATCATGTGCAAGTGACTTGTTTTTTATATTACAATCAATAGTAATTTGAAACTTCAAACAAACATTAATTTAAACATGCTTGAATGTAAAAGTAATGGAACAAAATAGGAGGTCATTACTTAAATTGACAATTAATTTATAATAATTTATCAAGTGCGCATACCTTTAACTTTCAAATAGAAGTAAACTCTCCTTTTTGAATTAGTTTGTACAACATATTTCACAATATATGTAAGACAATGTCAATGATATATTTATAGTTCACTAAACTCATTTGAAACATAAAATTGGTTGAACACATCTCTTCAAATGAGGTCCTGTAAAATAAAAATGTAAAACAAAAACACACATGTTAATAAACACATAAATTAATAGTCAAGGTATTTGAACTATGTAAATATATATGTGTAATTTGTATGTATTTACTATGTGAAATTGCACAAGATGTTGATGTTCAATCCACTTTAACATTTAAATTTTCATAAATTGTAATTGAGACCTGAATAAGAGGTATATAAGTCCTCTAAATTGGTATTGACAACACAAACATACATGTAATTAAATTATATAAGTACATATATATAAAAATAATACAATAATGAAAAAACTTACATGTGTTTGATTTAAATGTAGTCATCCCACTGTACCATCTGCATCCTCTCTCTTTTGAAATGCATCTATGATTGTCTCATGCTCGTCCATTGAAATTGTCCATAATACCTTATTGGCGGGTCTCCCTTTGTATCTTTCTAATTTGATATTTGTTGCCACAACCAAATGAGAATAGTGTAAAATCTTCTTTTCAGTTTGGTGGTCTTGAAATGTTGGCAAACCATTTCTTCTTGTTAGGTATCTACGTAGCCAGGTGCCAGCTACAACAACAGACCCGATTGGATACTCAAAACCATCATCGTCTACTTGATGAGATGTCATTTTGTTCTTAGGTTCCACACATCTAGCTAGCCAATACTCAGTCTATTCATCATTATCACTAGGTGCAATAACAACATAAACATGTCCTACAAGATAAGATAAAGTATAGAAACACTTTAATCACTTGTGTACATATGCAAATTATATAAATTGAAGCATGAGATCGCAAAAAAATCTAATTAAATTGTGCATACCTAGTTCTATGAGGTCTGAAATATGATCATAGTCTTCTGATGCAAAAGTAACATTCTGGCCTTCATTTACTATATCATCTTCAAAATGCATGTCAGTAGGTGCTAATGATCTTTGTTGCCAATCTTCAACCCATTCTGTATTCTCACATTCTTCCCATTAACCTACAAGACAAAATTGACAAAAACAAGCAAGCTCCCTAATCCATATAGTCCAAGTGTTAGAATCTAAACTCCTAAATGAATGTCATTTAGCTGAACCACTAATTGTATCACAATCATATCTTGAAGGGATATTATTTTCTTCAACTAGGTAGAAGAAACATTTGATTGTAGAGTTTTGACTTGATCCCATGTATAAATATTTGTTACACCATTCGACAATCTCATGTGCATTTTTGAATTTAGCTTTTTCCTCAAATTTTAATTGCTCTTTACTAAGGGCTCTCTTCACACATGCACCAGCACTATCATGTTCTCCTTTACCATGTCCAGCCTCAAAAAAACTCCACACATGTTGGATGTTAGTTTTCCTATGTGTCCTACTCAACCAATAGAACATTCTAGCATTCTTGAATTGTCCTGTACAATTATCTGACCATATCCAATGTTGTGTCATTTAAATTTATCTCTCTTTTAAATTATCATAAAATACCTTGAAACAATATTGCACAAACACAGATGAATGGAGTTTATTATCACTTAAATAAAAATGGTACTCTCTTAATATTTTTTGATCCTCCTCTATACTATCAGGTGCATGCCTATAAACTATATGAACATAAATTGTTACTTGCACTGAATTGTAATATTGTGGTTGTACCTCTTCTTGCAGTGCAAGCGTGCAGTTCTCTGCAAAGTCAACAACTGAAAGTATAGTACCAATTGCAAATGTATTCTTACATATGCAAAATTTTCCATCAAGCCATCTAGAATATTGAGAGTGTTTAGCATATTTTGGTATGATCACACTCTTAAACTCATCCATAAATGCATGACAACTAACTTTATCTGTAACTAGATCACACCTTATTCCAAAATTCCCATCCTTCAATTGATATTCAATAGTTTTGAATCTTTTTACCTCAACTAATTGTTGTCCAAAAGTAGTCAAAGAATTTTCATGCAAACATTCATCTAACAAAGAAAGATTGCCGCACATATCACATGTACTAGAAAGACATGCATTGAAAAGAAAGTATTGATCATTAGGTGGCTTACAAAACAAACCTGATATGAAATCTTTTATAGTTTGAGGTGGTATTTTTATACCACAATCTTGCAACATTTCTTTACTATGCATGGTACCACGTATAGATTGAAATACATCATAATAGTAACAAAATTGAATATGAGTTTTACAGCAACATGTGATTCTTTCCTTGTTAATCCTTACATACCATGGTTTACACTTTTCAAAAGATCTTTGACAAATGGTAATATTTAATACCTTACCATCTACAAATTTTTTAAACAATTCAGTTTGAGCCATGTCCAAAAGGTTTTTAGGATGTGGATCACGTATTTTTGACCCAATTCTCAATTTAAGAACATCTCTTGAATTAGGTGATACTCTTGTATTATCATGCCAAAAATTTTCAATCAAACTTTTGATTTCACTAGTAAGTTTCATATCACATCTCGGGAGTCTACCACTAGAAGTCCATAAAATATTTGTTGGATCACATTCAAAGTTAACCCTTCTCTTTACAGCTCTTTCTAAAGTCTTACAATTCACATTAAGATATCTACTTATGTTGGTAATCAATCTTTTGTCAGATGTTGATTTGTTAACTAAAGCTGTTGTTATTGCTCGTCATGCTGCATTCTTATCTTTAGACTGACTTCTCTTTCCGATAACATCAAAGGCACTAGCAATAGTGGATACAACTCATTTTTATTCTTGGGTTTTGCATACATTCCCAACCTTCTCATTACTTTTCGCATTTTAGACATTTTAATTAGTTGCAACTGTAATCATCTAAAAATGGTCATCTAGACTATTAGCCCCCTTCTCAGCATTTTGGCTAAATTAATTTAATCATTTATCTAGACCAAATTGCTAATAATCAATTTATTTGATTATAACCTATAGTTTGACAATGCTATCCTAAGTTCATTATTTGATTAAAAGAACATGTCCCCTTTTAATTAAATAAAAGACCCCATTCTTATAACCCACTTAAAGTGCACACATAAAGTCCTTTTTCTATTTTGCAATTAAAAGAAAAGGCTTTGTGACTTTTGTCTTATATGACAAGTCAACTTATATTCTATTGGTTGATTTGTGTGTGCACATGGATCACTCCTATTTTCGAATTCCACCGTTGATTATCCACCATCTTCATCTTGATCTCCACCGTCCATACATCTTTAAAAGGGAGAGAGCTTTCCCCCTCAATCCATCCATCTTTTGAATATTGTTATGCTGCAGGTTTTCTAACAGGTTTCTTTGGAGCTTTGTGGAGAACTTCTCTTCCTTGTCTACATTCTCTCATCCATGGCATTTTAGCTTAGATTCATGTTGCATGTTAGTTTAGCTTCTATTTTGCAATAATCTATCTCACATAGCTTAATATTTGGATTGTAACACTCTCATCCATGCTTAGAATAGCTGCACTTTTCATATTCATTCTAGTTTAATCTTTATTTGCATTGCATCCTTGAGGAACTCCTTGGGACATTTGCATTCTTGCATCTTGTCTTTGGAACCTCCCATTGCATGGTTTACTAGCAAGAAGAGTATCTCTAAGGCTCATCTGAGAGCCTTCTTATTCTTGAAATATACTCTCTTGCACTTCGTGGATAGGGAGCTCTAAGCCGGCATCCAAGCATTCCAACTCATGGAATCGTTTGGATAGAAGGGTTTAGAGTGGGACACTTTCGAGTGTACATTTTTGGCGCCCACCGTGGGGCTTGAATCAAATTTTCAGCTCCATTTGCTTTCATTTCTTATCTCTGGTTTTTTTTACAGCAGCATATTGGGTCTAATCAAATGCTTTTGTAGAATTTTCACTTTGGTTTTAAGGCCAAGCCATAAGTAAATTGGTTTGAAGGCCAAAAACTTAGTTGGTTTAAAGATTTGATCATATCTTTTAAACCGCTTAGAATTTGGTTCTGAAATTTTGTTTGCAGGTTGCGTATATGCTCAAAATGTCTCAGTCCAATTTTCAGAGCATTTTGACATGATTTTCGGAAGTTATGATATTTTCTTTATTTTTCATAAAAAGCCATTTTTGATCGCAAATCAGCGCATTTTTTGAAAAACCTTACATTTTCAGAAAGCTTTTCGAATTCTAATGGGGGTTCTTTCTTTGTGTTTTTAATTTTGAGATCGTATTAAGAATAAAAAATTCGATTTGATAAATTTGGCCTGTTTTGACAAAATCAATCTCTAGGGAGCAAATGAAGAGATTTTTTAAAATTTCTTGCATTTTTGGAAAGCTCTCTGATTTTTAATAGGGGTCTCTTTTTTTCATTTTCATTTTTGGATACGAAATCATAGCAAAAAAGTTCAATCTTGTTGACTAGGTCAAAACCAAAGAGTAAAAATGAAAGCATTTGTGATTAACTTGCACTTTCTTTGCATGTACTTGGTTGGAGGATAAATTAGATTTTTGAAGCAACTCACCACTTTTTATTGCAGATTTTTATGTTATTTCACACTAACTTTTGTTGCTAACAAGTTGTGATTTCAGGTTGCCATCCTTGTGAAAAAAAATTGAAACATTGCATAAAAAGAACGCATGTCAAAGCTTCAAATGCACAAGGGCTACTAACGATTGTTTGCAGGGCTGCCCAAAGCATAAAAACCCAAATTTCTTGCTTTTTTGTTTTCATGTGTGGCATTGAATAATTGTTCATTTTTCATAGGCACATAAAACTTGTGATTGGAGTCTTTTGGTAATAGGAGAGTATGCTCTTCACCCTTGTGGTGAATCAGAAATCTTGACTTGCCATTTGGTTTCAAAAGCAAGGGGTAAATGAATCTTCTTGGCGTGTTTGGGAGAAAATGATTGGAATAGGAGAGTATGCTCTTCACCCTTGTGGTGAACCAGAAATCTTGACTTCCAAAATTTGATCCACTTTGTGTAGTTAGAATCCTTTAGAGGGCCTGCTCTCGGACAACCTGAGAGGAACGACCCAAGTGGGAACAAGCCGATTACCTGGCTCTTCCAACCCACTATAAACTCAAGGCTATCAAGGACACAAAACCTTGGTAGACGTAGTGTTTATCTTCGTCTAGTGTGATCGCTTATGGGATTTCGACCATAGGGAGATCACTAGGCAAGAATGCTTAAGGTACTCTTGTGATCGCGAGATCGGTTACTCATCGCAAGGTGAGGTGTCCCATAATTGGGAGCAAGAGGAACACTATGAACGGAAGCCCTATCTAAACACTCTAAGTTAGTAACTACCCTTTTTTAGCCGCTCAACTTCTTGGTGCAAGGATCGATCCTAGTGGACTACCCGGATCACCCCAAGATTTACACTCACCATATGTGTTCCCTTGGTTATGCTTATGGCATTTCCATGACAAAGCCAATATCTCTTGTGGGCAACCACTTGGTGTGAGGCGAAGGAGCATCAAGCGTGGGCTAAGTTGTTGAGTAATGAACCATGACTCTAAGGTAGATTGCTTGGCTATTGTTTTCGATGTTTTGACCAGTGTTAACGTTCTTGCAACATAAACATTCTGATAAAGATTTGTTAGGAAGGCTGTTCTGATATCCCAAGTGCGTATTGACAAGGTTGTTTTTACCCTTGATCAATTGTTTTGAAGACATGTTACAACACTTACTGTTTGCAAACCTTGCTGTTTACTGATACAAGTTGAGACGAAATGCTGTCTGATTAAAACAACTATCTGATTGACAAAATTGAAACGAACTCCAAGCCAAAAAATTGATCCTGGCCACGTATCAGTGTGTGAAGAATTCATCCTAAGTTGAAAAGATGGGTTTAGTCCGTCGAATGTAAGTCTTGAAACGTCTTGATAAATCACTTGTCAAAATTCAGCTATTATTTTTCTAGCTATCCACTATTGAGCTTCTCGCTCGTCCGCTCGGCTCGAGTCACCCGTGCTGTAAGATCTTGAGCACTGTTTGACAAGCCATCTAATCACATTTTGACAAGTGACTAGTCCTGATCGTAAAAGCTTCAAATTTGGCTCGCTCTTCTTGTCCTACTAAACAAAGACAACTCTTTACATGCCGGTCACAACTAGATATCAAAGTGGTAACGGTAGCCACACGCCTTTCATTTTCAAACAATTGGAAACACCACCCAAACGTCCTCGCAAACAACCTTGTGATAAGAACCTCAAATTTGATCAAACACAAACAGCTAACGTTCGACACAACCCACTTTATAGTTTTGAAAATCCCTTTGGCACACCCTTTGAGACACCCGAGGGTACGAGTGGTATAGTCACAATGGTGCATCCTGATGAAATTAAACGTCACTTAGAAGAACAAGCACGTGAAACCCAAAAGACTTTGGAGGCTATATACGCTACAGAGAGAGAAAATCAACAAGCTGAAACTGACAATCAAGCACGCTACGAAGGATATAAAGGAACTTGTCCTCGAAATCCCTTTGAAAATAATGATGGTAATCACACACCTCCAAGGACTCCTACAGTTGCCACTAGTGCATGTCCTTCACCTAAACCATCTCATCATGATAGTGATGAAGAAGTAACTAGCGAAGATGTGATCAAATTTCAACAAGATGGCTTCGCCCAAAAACTAATGCTCAGAGCTTTAGAGGAAAATGGAGACCAATACTTCCGATACATGGCAGCTAGGGGATGGAAACTCCCTAAAGGTTTTAATGTTGAACATATTATCCCAAAACGAGAGCCCACTGAGGCTGAAATCTTAAGGGAAGAAATACAAGAACTAAGAAAACAATTTACACAACTGCAAACTTCAAAAGAGCCACCTAAGACATCATTTGTTGAATCAATTTGCGCTCTTCCATTTGATAGGGGTCTATACATGCTACCATTTCCTAAGGATATAGAGGTTCCTAAGTATGACAAATACGATGGAAATGGTGACCCTCACGACCATGTGAGACATTTCTATGCTATTAGCATGGACTTTATGCATGAAGACACCTTTCTTATGCGTTTGTTCCCTAGAAGTCTAAGAGGACAAGCTATGGAGTGGTTCACAAAATTGAGTCCTCCTCTTAAAACATTTGACGAACTTGCACAACGTTTCATCCAGCAATATTCGTACAACATTCAACATCCTATGACAGTGCTAGACTTATGCAACATCAAACAAAGACCAGGAGAGTCTTTTGCAATATACCTTCAACGATGGAGATCTTTATACTCTCGGTATCCTCGGCAAGTGCCCGAGGCTGAAAAAATTGACATCTTTGTCAACACGCTTGTACCCGAATTATACTTTGATCTAAGAAAACAGTTATTCACATCCTTCAACGCCATGGTAGAAAGTGCATATCGCATTGAGGATGTTGCTATCAAAAAAGGTGATATTACCATAAACAAGGATAGAATTAACAATGGGAACAATAAAGACAAAGGCAAACCTTGGAACAAAAACAAGTATGTTGTCAATGATGGAGTAGTGGACACTCCTAAGACTAAGGAGCCTGCGTTTAACCTTTCCAATGCCATCTATGCAGCAAAGCAACAAGAAGGTTCAAAACCACAACCCTTTGACAAAGGCTCTAAATTTGTGAAGAAGCGACGTGTTTACACACCTATGGTCGAACCTTATGAAGTGGTTTTAAAAACCTTAATTGCAAACAAATTGGTTACCTTACCAGACAACTCACGTCCTTACGATCCACCTGTTAGACCCCCATGGTGGAGAGAAGATCATACTTGTAGCTATCACCAAAGTAAAGGACATAACACAGAGAATTGCTTCAAACTCAAAGATGTAATTCAAGACCTCATCGAAGCTGGAAAAGTTGTTACAGATGGCCTTGTTAAGAATACTGATCATAAGGCTTTCCAAAAACCATTACCTGAATACGAAAAGAGTGAGACCTCAAGGGTAGCTGCCAAAAAGAATCATGATGCCAAAATTAGTTATGCTTACGCTAACACTGATAATGTTATAAACATGCTTGAGCCTATTGAATACATATGTATGGCAAGCTCCAACAATGACAACTGGCCAAATTATGACGCTAAAGATGAACGAACAAGAGTGGTCTTAAGGACACGATCCACTCCTCAAGATCATACTGATACTAGACCCAAGGTGGTACTCCAAGTGGCTAAGTCTTCATCTTCTCAGGGTGAACCACTTAACGCTGTCACTAGGGGGCAATCTAAGGTTGTCCTAAAAGTTGCTAATGATCCTAAAAATGCTTCATCATCTAAGCAACCAATTACTTCCAAGATCTCCAACTATGATCTTGTTAGCCAACTGCAATGCACACAAGCACAAATCTCCATTTTTGAGTTACTAGAGTTATCTCCTTTGCACAGGGATATCCTTGAGAAAGCTTTACGTTCTGCCAATGTTCCCACAGATATTGATGCGGAACAATTCCAAGCTATGGTGAACCACATCTCCTCACCCCACTATCTCACCTTTTCTGAAGAAGATGACCGAGCTCTTAGTCATCCCCATAACCTTGCTCTTCATGTCGAAGTTCAAATCTTTCGTACCCGTGTTCGTCGAGTCTTGATAGACAATGGTGCAGGGTTAAATATCATTTCGTTCAATGTAATCCAACAATTGGGCATGTCTGAATTTGCCATCGATCCTAAGCGCAAAATCACTATAAAGGCCTATGATGAGGTTGAAAGGCCTTCTAAAGGTCTAATTGTACTTCCAATCAGAGTTGGTCCAGTTGAGAAGAATGTCATTTTCCAAGTCTTAGACATACCACTTGCATACAACTTGTTGTTGGGACGACCATGGATTCATGATATGCAAGCAGTACCCTCTACATACCATCAGTGCATTAAGTTCCCTTTTAATGGTACTGAAGTGGTTGTCCCCGGTGACAACTCCATGTCTATCAACACATTATCTACTGCCGAAACGCTAGTCCCGCACAATCGCTCTTCTCATGAGCTAGCGCCATCTTTCACAGAATGTGAACAAAAACTGAAAATGATGAGCCTTGGTATGGGAGAGTACACTTTGGACTCTATTGCTGCCTTACCAATTTCCCCTCGGTCTTATGGGAAACCAACTATTGCAAAGAAGTCTTCTGGTTCTGCTATGACACTTTTTGGCACTTTTGTGCAATCTTCCATACCACTGGAAGCAGAGAAGGAAGAACAAGCCATTAGGGACTAGATCTACAGAGAAGAGGAAGACGAGGAGGTTACAATGACTACCCCTATTTCTCCCAAAAAATATGGAAAAGGCTATAAATTTTTGACAAAAATGGGCTACCAGGGCCACAGGTCCTTAACTGGTTGTAAGAATGCTCTAGTTGAACCTTTAAGTCACACTCAAGGTCATGATGCTCAAGACACTGCTGGTCTAGGCTTTGGGCTAGACAATAATACACCGAACTGTAGTCAAATATTACTCATGTCTAGTGAATCAGAGGATGATGACTCTCCCATAATTGCTACTACTACACAAGACGAAGACTTTGTTCCTCTCACTTCCCTCCTTTGGGGAGAAGACATAGTTATTGCTAATAATGAAGAAGCTTCTACCTCCCAACAACAGGAACAAGAAGGGTCTACTTCTGAGGACATAAATAGAGGACGAATTAGGCAGAATATTGCTCATCTCATAAATAGGGGTCAAAGTACAGATTCTCATGAGTATGAATGGGAAAGCCTCTCTGATGCATCTTGTGAGCTAGGGGTGGATGTCATTCATGCCTATGCAACCCAACCCAATGTAGTCGAATGGTCTAGTATGAGGTCAGATGAGTTTGACTCACAACATGTCTTAATGGATCACGCTAGTTCCTCTAGGACTATTCCTGAGCTGAACTCTTTTTCGACATTTTCTATAGGCTCAACTTCACAGGTCACCAAAGATGACTCCTTCCATATCAATCACATTAAAACTTCTCCCTCACTCTCACTAATTTACCCAGAACTCATAGATTGGTCTATCCAAAATCAAAAACCTGAAATACGATCTTTCCAAAATGACTATGAGATCACTTGTTATCTAAACGCAATTGAACCTGTCATTTCTTCCACCAGCGAACCCACGGTTAACATTACGGAATCAGATATCAAGTACCTCAATCAAAAAATTAAAAGAAAAAATAAGCGATCAGATGGCGAAAACCACATTGTGGCGGTGTCTGACCCTCAAAAAAGTAAAAATAAAGACGTATCTAATGGTGAAAACCTCTCTGAGGCACCTGTGGATGAGGTACTTGGTAGTCTGCCAAGCTATTTCTAGGATAGATCTTCGGTTCTAGTCGAACCTACACAGCCTATCAACTTGGGAACAGAAGAATGTCCTCAGATTATCCATGTAGCTCAATCTTTGTCAAACAAAGAAAAGACACAGTTTGCTCAGTTCTTTCAAGACAAGAAGGTCAACTTCGCATGGACATACTCTGACATGCCAGGGCTTGATACAGATCTCATCATGCATCACTTATCAATCTCACCAGATGTCAAGCCTGTCAAACAGAAGTTAAGAAAAATGCATCCACATGTGGCTCTACTGGTCAAGACAGAGTTAGAAAAACTATTGAATGCAAACTTCATTAGGGCCATTGATTATGCTGAGTGGATTTCCAACATTGTACCTGTCTCCAAGCATGACAAATCCATACGAGTCTGTACTGATTTTAGAGACCTCAATAAAGCGTGCCCCAAGGATGACTTTCCACTACCAAACATCGATATGATAGTGGACATGACTGCAGGTTATGAGATGTACTCGCTCATGGATGGATTTTCTGGGTACAACCAAATAAAGATAGCTCCAGCAGACCAAGAAAAGACAGCCTTTACATGTGCATGGGGTACCTTTTGTTGGAATGTCATGCCTTTTGGGCTCAAAAATGCTGGCGCTACATATCAAAGAGCAATGACAACCATCTTTCATGATATGATGCATAAAAACATGGAAGACTATGTTGATGACACACTGGTGAAATCAAAGAAACGAGACACACATCTCAAAGACCTTAGTTTGATATTGGACCGTATGGAACAATTCCAACTTAGGTTGAATCCAAAAAAATGTGCCTTTGGTGTCACTTCTGGAAAATTGCTAGGTTATATCATCTCAGCAAAAGGCATTGAGGTTGACCCTGAAAAGGTCCAAGCTATCATGGATATGCCTCCACCAAAGACTATCAGTCAACTTAGAGGTCTGCAAGGACGGCTACAATCCATAAGAAGATTTATCTCTCAATTAGCTGATAAGGATCAACCTTTCAATAAAAATCTGCATAAAGGATCTACCCATATTTGGAACAATGACTGTCAACAAAGCTTAGACCAAATCAAAGGCTACTTGGCAAAACCGCCAGTTTTGATGCCACCCATTCTGGGAAAACCTTTGATTCTGTACATTTCAGCTACGAATTCTTCTCTAGGAGCACTCTTAGCCCAAAGTGATGAGACGGGTAAAGAAAGAGCCATATACTATATTAGTCGAACTTTGGTGGCTTATGAACTAAATTATACAAGTATAGAGAAGGCATGCCTTGCTGTAGTTTTTTCCTCCCAAAAACTTCGACATTATATGTTGGCCCACACAGTTCACTTGATTGCCAAGATAGACCCTTTGAAATATTTATTAAGTAAAGCTGCACTTACTGGTCGCCTTGCTAAATGGATGATGATTCTTTCCGAATTTGACATTCAGTATGTTGAACGTAAGGCAATCAAAGGACAGGCCATAGCTGACCAGTTGGCTGACTTCCCACTTGAAGATGTAGCACCTCTACAAATTGAGTTTCCAGATGCCTCAATCATGAACATTACTGACAGAACATGGAAAATGTTTTTTGATGGATCCCATACACAGAATGGAGCAGGAGCAGGGGTGTTGTTTGTTTCCCCTCATGGTTATACGATCCCAAAATCCTACAAATTATTGTTCCCATGTACAAACAATATTGCAGAGTATGAAGCATTAACAAATGGGATCAAAATGGCCCTTGAATGGCGAATAACTGAGCTACACATCTATGGGGATTCTCAACTGGTTGTGAACCAAGTGAATAATGAATATCAAACCAAGGATGATAAATTGATCCCTTATAAAAAGTTGATAGATGCTCTAAGGAACTATTTTACCTTTGTAACATTCCAACAAATTCCTAGAGCAGAAAACAAGGCTGCTGATGCTATGGCCACTTTAGCATCTATCCTCCAATTACAAGAACATGAATCGCGATTTGAGTTCCTGGTGGAAGAATTGTGTCATCAAGCCTATGATTCTTCAGATAACCAGGTGATCTACACTGTTGTAGGTCATGATTCCTCCCGCTATGCGGCTATTTTCTCCTACCTACGTGATCAGGTTATTCCCGAAACCCTCACGCGCAACCAAAAACGCCAACTCCTTCGTAATGCCTCACACTACACTTTGGTCTCTGGTGACTTGTATAGGAGGGGTCTAGACGAAACGTTGCTTAGGTGTTTAGAACTAGAAGAGTCCGAGAAGGCACTTGCTGAAGTCCATGATGGTATTTGTGGGGCGCATTCTAATGGCCTTGCACTTGCCCGAAAACTGCTTAGGACGGGTTATTACTGGCCCACCATGCAAGCTGATGCTGTGCGCTATGCAAAGACCTGTCAGAAATGTCAGCTCCATGGTAACTTGATACATGCTCCTGGGCGAGAGTTAATCCCTTCTGTGACATATTGGCCATTTCAACAATGGGCCTTTGACTTGGTAGGAAAGATCCATCCAAGCTCATCCAGCGGTCATAAATTTATCATCACAGCAACAGAGTATTTCACTAAATGGGTTGAAGCTGTACCATTATCTGCTGCTACAGGCAAACATGTTGCCTTGTTTATACTAAATCACATCATTTGTCGATATGGTATCCCATCCTCTATTGTTACAGATAATGGAGGACAATTCAAAAATAAAGACTTAAAACAGCTGTGCAAAAAGTTTGGAATTAAGCAACACTGGTCTTCCATTTACTATCCCCAAGGGAATGGCCAAGGTGAGGCCTCTAATAAAACGCTGCTGAAAATCCTACACCGCACAGTTCACAAGTCTGGGAAAGATTGGCACTTGCAAATAAATCCGGCACTTTGGGCCTATAGAACCTCTATTCGTACTCCTACAGGGGCTACACCCTTTTCTCTAGTCTATGGCTCTGAGGCTGTTCTCCCATTAGAAGTCGAAATACCTTCTTTGCGCATCTCCTTACATGGGTTAATAACCGATGAAGACCATAGAGCTATGAGAGTACAGGAATTAGAGACTCTGGATGAACGGCGCAAGGCTGCTTTTGATCACATGAGAGCTTATCAGAAGTGCATGTCTACACAATATAACAAAAAGGTTCACCCCCGTGAGTTCCAAGTTGGTGAACTCGTGCTTAGAGAGAATCCCAAAAATCAGCAAAATCGAGAACAGAAAGGGAAATTTGAACCTAACTGGTTAGGTCCTTACATTATCACAACATCATTTGGGTCTGGTGCTTACCAGTTGTCTACTTCAGAGGGTGAAGAACTTGCAGAACCTATCAACATCCTACACTTGAAGAAGTTCTATACTTAGAGGCTTGCTGCTCAGCTATCTTGTATACATCTATGAGTCTGAAAAAATCTTAAAAATCAGAAAATGTCCTGAAAAAATGATCATCTTAGTGAAAACCTCACTTTGATGTATCACCAAAAAAAAAAAAAAAATCTGTCAAAGTGGTGAAAACCTGGAAACAGGCGCTACTTGAAACCCTTGCACCTATGTCTATCAATCTCAATCATCCACTTTGCTACACATTTCCTAGCTTGGAATTGTTTCTTGTCCTCATCTTGGGGGCATAGCTACTTAGCCTATTGAGGTATTCTTGTGGATTAGGGTTTCTTTGACAACTCACAAAATAGTGTTTCTCAACACTTCCCCCACTTTGACATCAAGTGTTTTTTAACACTTTACAGATAGTTTACCTACGGTCTCCGATGTCGCGATATCTCACTATCAGAATCAAGTCTGGAAGAAATGGCCAAGTGACTTACACACACGCACTTTAACACTTAAACGACTGAGATATGCTGATCTTTATCTACTTTGTGTGCTGTCTATCATGATTTCTTTGCCAGGTGTTCCCTCCCTAATAGTCTTTCAAGGATGTCATTGACTAGAAGACTGGGGGCATGGGACATATTTTCTTGATTTCTGCTTGTGGGTATACTTTTGTTTGTCTATAGTGTTGTAAGCATTCATGCTTGTCCTATTCAACACTTTGACTTATAAATGTATCATCCTTGATTGTTTTTGCAAGACCGCACTCAGGGTTTATCCCGGCGCTTGTGCCTTGATACAGGTGTAATCTTGCTAAATTAAACTTAGGGAATCTAATCGTGTAGTTATCTTGACTTACATGTCTCTGATGCTTAGATTGGATTTCCACATACCTATCTCATATTGATCATATTCATATCCTCATAGTTATACTAGTGATGGTTGTATGATCTCATGATGTCCCTAATAAATGCTCAATGATGAAATTAAGAGTCTAAATGTTATGCGCTTCTTGCTGGTAAACCACTTTGCATATTAGCTTGCATTTTAGGTTCATTTTCTAGCTTAGTCTTGCATTCTTGCATATGGGGAGAGCTCTCTTTCTTCATCTTTTTGTGGACATATCAGCTAACTCCTTTCATATATTTCTTTACTTTCTTCTTGTTCATGTCTTTTCACCTTCTTAATCTTTCGCTTCATCTTTTTCTATCTTGTCATCACATTATATAAAGTTTTGACCTCTTAAATAATTTTGACATCCTAGATTCATTTTCGGGATCGAAATCCAAATTCGAGTTCATCTTGATGGTCAAAATTGTCTTTTAAAATTCTACTTTCTTCTGAGCAGTTAGCTGACCTTTTGAGGTCTAATCTCTGAATCATCACTGGGGCATCTTCATTTCTTCATGTCTTCATCATTTCCATACTTCATATCTACTTAAATTCACTATTTCATGTCTAAAATCACCTTTCTACTCGTTTTGACCTAATTTTTATGCTATGTCCTTCAAGGTCAACTCTAGTCAAACTGGGGCATTTTATCAATTTTTTAATATAGTCATTCTTGGGTTCTAATCATCTATCTGTCATCTTGGACATTGCTATATTCTAATTTTCTCATTTCTAGCCAATTTTTTGCATCCCCTTACCTCATTTCAATTTCGATCCCGAGGGGGCAAAAATACTCTATTGCTGATTGTTACAGCTATCTATTTCTTAGGAGCATTTGTTTGATCTTATCACTTGCTCTCAATATATTCGCTTTGCTAGGTGTTAGAATTCTTTTAAGATCCTAACATCATCTTCCTAGTGTTCAGTACTACTGCTATCAGGCTGTGCATTTAGGACTTGCTATCTATTTCTGCATTTCACTCTTCGAAATCAGACATCTATATCTACCACTACCTACTTGGCTTTCTATTTTCTTTGACATAATGTGTTCCCAGATCGATCACACATTAGTCAAAGAGGGGAAAATGTAATCATCTAAAAATGGTCATCTAGACTATTAGCCCCCTTCTCAGCATTTTGGCTAAATTAATTTAATCATTTACCTAGACCAAATTGCTAATAATCAATTTATTTGATTATAACCTATAGTTTGACTATGCTATCCTAAGTTCATTATTTGATTAAAAGAACATGTCCCCTTTTAATTAAATAAAAGACCCCATTCTTCTAACCCACTTAAAGTGCACACATAAAGTCCTTTTTCTATTTTGCAATTAAAAGAAAAGGCTTTGTGACTTTTGTCTTATATGACAAGTCAACTTATATTCTATTGGTTGATTTGTGTGTGCACATGGATCACTCCTATTTTTGAATTCCACCGTTGATCATCCACCATCTTCATCTTGATCTCCACCGTCCATACATCTTTAAAAGGGAGAGAGCTTTCCCCCTCAATCCATCCATCTTTTGAACATTGTTATGCTGCAGGTTTTCTAACAGGTTTCTTTGGAGCTTTGTGGAGAACTTCTCATTTCTTGTCTCATTCTCTCATTCCATCACATTAGCATAAGATCATATGGCATTCTTAGCATAGTTGCATTTTAGTTTAACTTTGATTTCTTGCAATAATATCACATAGTTTAAATATTTGGTTTTGTAACAATCTCATATATGCTTAGTATAGCTGCATTTTGCATTATCATCTTAGCTTAGTTTTCATACTTGCATTGCATTCTTGAGGGATTCCTTGAAGATATTTGCACTCTTGCTCTTGTCTCAAAGAACCTCCTGTTGCATGGTTTACTAGCAAGAAGTACATTTCTAAGGCTTGGCTGAGAGCCTTCATGCTGAAATACTAACTCCTTGCACTCCGTGGATAGGGAGCTCTAAGTCGGCATCCAAGCATTCCAACTCATGGAATCGTTTGGATAGAAGGGTTTAGAGTGTGACACAAATCGAGTGTACAGCAACATTAGTTGACATTGAAACCCAAATTTCTTATTATAAAAAAAATGCATATACAGTCTATTAGCATGTGTCCTAATTTGTCTCCATGAAACCAATCCCTCAAGATTATCTAACACATCATTAGGAATATGAAAATTATGTTTAGACACTTTACTATCATCCTGACATGTTTGTTTAGTAGTTGGTGTTTCTATGTCTACATTCACGCAATTTTTATTTTCAGACACTTTACTATTTTCACTATTATTTGGGATTTGAATATCATTTTCAAATTTTCTTGGCATTTCTTTTGGGGCAGGCATTTCAATCGGAGTGTTTTGTGCATGATCGTTTGACAATTGCTTCTCATGAAGAAAATCTAAATCGTTTAAATCGTAACCTACTTCTAAAAAATCACCAATTTCATCATGAGAGAAAATTTGAGGGTTTGGAGACACACCTGTATTGAACGCATGATTAGAATGTGCACCTAAATTTTCTTGTATTGGGTTCTCTTTTTTTACTTCTTCATCCATTGTGGTATCCTCAATGTCTTTCTCCTTTGAAACTTTGTTCAAGTCTCTAATTCTTTGTCTTCTCTCTCGTTGACGTTGTGCTTCATTCTCTTTATTTGCTGCAATCTCCTCATCTGTCAGAACTCTTGCTTTCTTCTTTCTTCATTGTTTTGATCCCATGTTTGCACCAATTTTGAATTTGAATCTGTAGCCTGCAAATTGTATAAGAGGACAAGAAAATAGAATAAGCATGATGAAATTTGGTGTTGTAGGTCAAAACTGTTGTTCAATCATTTCAATCATTGAAATTGGATCGGTGGGGCAGCTTTTGGGACCCAACGGGTACATAAAAAATGAGTACCCGATTTCTTAAAAATCGGGCACCCGATTCTTTAAAAATCAGGTACTCGATTTTCAAAAAGTCGGTATAACGGTTCAAAGAAATCGGGCACCCGATTTGTGAATTACAAATCGGGTGCCCGATTTGTGAGACATGAGCGGGAATTTGGTATAGCTCCTGACTTTTGCATGGGGTTTTGCCTTGGGGAAAGGCATGGCATAGGCTTGGTCCCACCACGCCATGCCTTTGTGCTCCTTTTTTTTCTAAGGCATTTAATTGACAATTTCTGGTATTGTCGTAATTTTTTTATAGTCATTCCTATTGAATTTTTTGACGAGACAAAAACCCATTATAGCTCTTGTTGTTCTGATTTCGAAAATGTAAATTTTATAGTGTTATTAGTTTATTTTCTATTTTTTCATTATTTATTAATCAAAACTATCTCCTAAACGTTAAAAAGTGACATTCACTAAAACTTTAATAACTTTTTTATTTTATATTTTTTCTTAAATTAATTTATATGTCATCAATCTACATACAATTCTTTTGATGTTAAAAAAAAAATGAAAAAAGTGAGATTTTGATCAAATTATGTGGTCTGTACACGAGAGGTTTTAAAATTTACCTTTATAGCCAATTAATAATTAATAATAAAAAAATTATTCAATAAAAAATTAAGAAAAAATATTTTCATCAATCTTAGGTGTATTAGGTAACTCCCTTTAAAAGGATTTGCAAAAATTCATTTATTTGTGTCAAATTATGGTGTCCATACACGAGCATGGTATGGTCCTGAAACAGGCATTTTGAAAAAGTGGTTTTTAAAGATCCATACCAAAAAAATAATCTATCATATGGGTGCACAAATAAATTACATATTCAAAAACTAGATTCCGAACACTAAAAAATTTATTTCTGGAGTTTTTTAATATTCAATCTCTAAATACCTCAAATTTTGACATCAATTGACAAAAAATTTCAAAAATAGGAAAAACACTTCCACTTTTTGGCCAAAAGTGAGACCCAACTTCTTGCACTGACCTGCATAGTCTTCTTCAACAATCTTTCTACTCAAATGATCTTTTCAATTAGATATCAACGAGAGGATGATGATCATTAAGGGAAGCTTGGTAAAGATCCCTAAAATCTACACATAATCTAATTTCTCCATTCTTCTTCCTAATAGGGACAAGGTTTGCTACCCATGATGAGTGCTTGATAGGGAAAATTATATTAGCCTCAATCAGCTTAGATAGCTTTTTTGTCATTAATGGTTCAATCTTAGGATTCACTGGTCTCTATCTCTGCCTTACAAGTTTAACATTATCAATTTAGTCTATAATATGGTGAAACAAACTAGGGTCAAAACCCTTTAAATTGTCATATGTCCAAGCAAATACATCATTAAATTCTTGACATAGATGAATGAAATTCTCTTTCTTAGTTTTAGAACATACCTTTCCCAAGTTTAAGGACTTTCCATCAACAATATTGATTAGTGTGTAAATCCTGATTGGTGTGTAATCTTCTTTGTCGATAGCTAGGTTCATGCTTCTATTTCTTGCTTGGTCATTAGGGTTGAAGACACTCTCTAAAGTGATGAGACCCTTAGGAAACTTATTAAAACTGAGATTGATGATCTGCTCGCCATACTGGCCATGCAACCTTGACTGATTTCTATCTGAGAATTCTACCTCATTCTGCAAGAAACTTACAATTTGTGCATCATATTCAAAAACTTGCCAATTGGTGTTTGTTGTCAGGAATAATAGGCTTAACTACCACTTTAATCTACTACTTCTTTTCAGCTTCAAGGTTTTTTAGGATATCATAAGATGCACCCACTGCTACAAGTCTATTAGCATGTCTATTCTCTTTTCTAGGGATTCTTTGAATATTAAATGCATTGAAAGTTTCAAGCAAATTCCACACTCTATGTTTATAAGACTTGAGAAAACCATTCTTAGTGATATTCTAATTTCTCACCTGGTTGACCACCAACTCACTATCTCCATATACACTTAATGCTTGAATCCCTCTTTTTTTGAGCAAGTAAAAGACCTTGAATCAAGGATTAATACTTGGCCACATTATTGGTACAACTAAATTGGAGCCTAAAGGAGAAGTAGTACCCTAGTCCATTCTTATTCCTTGATCCATCAAGATGCATACTCCATAGGCCACTCATATCTTCTTTGGTCTTCATAAGGTTAGGTACAAGAGCATATTTTCTTATATACATTAGGTACTAAGGCGTGTCTTAAGGGTTTCTAATATAGGATCAAACTGATATACATTAGCCCATTCATCTAAGAGAAAATTATTTATCTCTATTAGAGAAGTGATAGGCTCATTTACTATGTCTATGAGGATGCGACCCCCTTTTTCCAAATGTGCAGCATATTTGGTCACTTGGTTGTGGATTGTCAGATGGGTGAGAAACGCAAAGATAAAGTGTCCTCACCAGGTGTAGTGGTGGCTGAAAGCTCAAAAATTGTAGAGATGGCTGAAAGGGCCAAAAGCCCAGTGAATAAGGGACTAATAGGCTTCAAGGAAACATGTGAGGCAGCTTATAAGGACCTATTTGAAACCCCTAAGAAGAATGCTGAAAAGGTAAGAACACTTGTGAAGGTGAACACCACTAGACAAGGTGAAGAAGTCTAAATTGTTATGAATGTTGTAGTTGACCATGAAGAGGGGGAGATTTTTGACATGCTCACTCTATAGTTGTTTCAACCTAGGGAAGGATAGATGAATAAAGTGATGGAAAGTGATAGGTATGCTACTCTATGTTGTTCAACCCTTCTCTTAGGGAATGGATCACCACTCATTGATGGCACCTTGGTAGTCTCACTTCTAGGTATTGTTGAAATGCTTTCCCCCACACATGAGCTACCAAAAATTGACCTTCTTAGAAATGATGTTGAATGGATGGTCTTGAAGCACAAACCTAGAGGATATAAGGAAGATGTAGGATCATGTAAGGAAACTCAGGTGCAGAAACAGCTTCCTACACTAATCTCTTAAGAGAAGTATGGTGCAAATCCTATTAAAATATTTTCACTTATAGATTCAATATCATGTAAACAACAATATTTCGGCCAAGTGAGCATAAAGAAAATAGATAGAGAAAGAAACACATAACACAAATATTTTTTGGTGGGGAAAAACCTTTTGGTAAAACAACCCCACCCCTCCAGAACCTACACAATGTATTATCTTCAACACAAGGTTACAATACACTTTGTAATGCAAGTTCAATAGCGACAACAAAAGACTCTAGTAGCAACTCACTGTACCAAAAATACACTTGTTCGCATACCACCTCTTCGCAACCCTAAAAATGCTTATAAGATGCGCTTCACTTTTAGGGCTACTCCCAAAGGTAACCGTATTAGGGTTTTACCATTCTCTGAGAAAATTATCAGTACTCAAATTTATCAGTTGCCACATGTCTTCACCTGTCATTGAATCTTCCTGAAATAGCTCTTACATGTCATAGGAATCCGTCATAACCGTTTTAGTGATGATCTCCTTATACACAATTCAAGATGCCGACACATCAACATTATTTGCAAGAAATACATTTTACAAAGAAACTAATAAGAATAGGAATTATCCAAGGTTGAGACACCTTATTCCTAACAGATCATCCATGAGGATTGGTAGACCTTCAACTAGTAATGTACGTAATAAAGTAATAGAGAAGGATATAGCACATGGGAAGCAAAAAACCCTAAAGGAAACTCAATATCATAAAAGATGAAACTCATATATCTTGGAATGTGATGTTAGAGTAAATGACTATTTATTCTTTCACTTAAGTTTACTTAGGCTAATGCATTTATTTAATAGTTGTAGTTGATGAGTTGTTGACAAGATGAGAGTTTGTTCCTATCTAGTCATACTTATCCTCTCACCTTGATCACGGATATTCCACCTTTTGTGGACATATGCTTAGTTGTCAACCTTATCTTCTAGCACTTTCTAGCTTGTTCTACAAGCTTCCTTGAGGCCTTTATATTTGGTCTCTCTTATTGTAAATTCATATCATTTTCACATAGCAATTTCATTTTTTTATTGTGAAATATCTTTTCTCACTTTGTTGAATTGCTCTAAGCTCTTGTTCCTTCTTCTTCGATTTCTCTTTAGCAAGCTATTTGCATGTAGGTGATCTTGGCACACTATGAAGTTGACTTTTATCAACTTCTACATGGTATCAAAGCCTCCCTACTACTTCTTGGCTGAAAGATTTTTGAAGCCATGATTCGAAGACACAAACCCTAGTTTTTTTGTGAATTTTTCTTCAATCAGGAGGAAGAGCATTTTTTTAGTATTTGGAGAAAAAGGAAAAAGAGGATTTGATATAACAAATCTGACATTTTTTTTCTTTTTCTTTACTTTTTGGAGGTGCAACAACAGGGATTTAGAAAAAAATAACTACAGAGGTAATTTTCAAACAGCAATATCTCCCTCATATGAACTCATTTTTTTGAGCAATTTGTTTTATTTTGGTGTAGAATTTTGTGATCTACACATTGGTGTAGGAAGTTTGACATCTTTGTTCCTCAAATTTTCTACAACTCAAAAATCCCTTTTTTTGCACCTTCAAAGGCTTCATTCGGGCTAATATGGACACATATTCCAATGCTATTTTTTAAAAGTGCATGATTTATTGTCTACTTCCCAGATTTAGAATTAGTTTGGAGTAATATTGAACTCCTATTTTTGGTGTTGATGTAGAGGCTTCAAATTCCTCCTTCTCTCTGCATCCAAAATCTAGGTTCTTTTCTTAGTTTTTATGCTTTCTATAGTTCTTTTCTTTGGTATTTGAGGGATATCTTCATCAGTTGTTTGGGGGAGGGGGGTATTTTCTTTTCTATAATTTACTTCAAAATAAGACCCTTCTACTTTCCTCTTCTTCTCTCAATGTCAAATCCATCTATGACCTAGCTCACGCCGCATAACTATCACACTTGGAAAGCACAAATGACTAGACTTCTCATGTCAAGAGGCTTATGGTCATGTTTGGATGAGAACCAACCTACTCTAACACACCCTTTTGAGGTTCTTTAGCATACGAATAAAATGCATGAGGCCATGGGATTGATTGCATTGAACATCTCAGATAGTCTTTTGTTTCACTTAGATGGTTTGACCACTCCATGGGCTATTTGGATGAAATTTCAGTCTTTGTTTGGCATAGTCAATGAATTTCAGTCATTGCAACTTGATGCAAAGTTGACTTCTTTGACAACTGATAGCTTTACCACCATTGAGGACTTCTTGATGAAGTTCAAATCTTTGCATACACTTTTGCGGGGATGTGGGAAAACCAAGATAGATAATGAGTATATATTTTTAATACTCTCAAAGTTGAGGGGATAGTATCAGATCTTCTCTCCACTTTCTACTCCACTATGGATGCCTTGGGTAACAGACATCAGATGCCATCTTTTGAGACATTTTATGATCGGTTAACTTGTGAACAGTCCAAAATCAATTAGACGGATTCACTTATAGGTTCATAGTTACGAAAATTGCTTGCCAAGGATACACAAGAGCAAAAGCCAAAGTAGATATCAGATTCTCCTTCTACCAGTTCATCATCTTCTTCTAAGAAGAAGGAGAAAAAGAATACTGAGACTCCTACTTGTTCCTATTGTTGAAAAGGATCTCATGATGAGGCACATTATTTTCAGAAGAGATTTGATGGCTATGAGAAATAGATTACAGATTTGCAAGCTCTGCTTTAGAAGAGCACTATTTCTTCTCCATCCTTGTCTACCTCACAGGGGTCTTCCTTTTAGTCTTCTTCCATATCTTCATCCTCTACATTAGATTTTGGACAAGGTCATGCATTATGGGCATCAATTGCATCCCCTTCCCAGGTCCCTTGGATACTAGATTCAGGTGCTTCTCACCATATGACATCTTCTCACAGTGTCTTCTCTACTCTTGAGGCTTCTCCCATTCCTCATATTCACATGGGGAATAACACTGGCCCACCAGTCTATGGGAAAGATTCAGTTAGCATTTAGGAGGGCACCTCCAACGATGTATTGTATGTTTCATCTCTATCCACAAACCTTCTCTCGATTTCTTAGATTACACGTAGTGGATCGGGGAAGACAATTGAGTTCAATATAGATTCAGTCTTTATTCAAGATCATACAATAGAAGGTCTTATTTCTATAAGGGTAGTTGATCCTTCCACCCATTTCTACACTTTCTCACACTTTGGTCCACCATCTCCATTGTTAGAGCACACTTCTTCTCTTTCACAGGAGCATCATGTGGTGTAGTCAAGATACTTGAACCTTTGTATTGTTCCTGAGATCCCTATTTTGACTTCCACGCGACATCCAGCTAAGGTCTTTTCTCTTTAGCAAGATTCTTCTTTTGCTCTACCTGATCCTCCAACTCCATTCATCGAGCCTCAAGGTGCACTTGTTGTGGATTCTATAGAGGACATTCATGATAGTGTCTGTTGGAAAATGAAGATGGTGTAACTGAGAGGGGAGGGGTGAATCAGTTACCACAAAAACATTTTCAAAAGTCCCAAAGATGCCTTAAACTTAGTTGCTGCTGCTACAAAAATCACTGCTTAAAACTTGATAGGTGTTTAGTTAATTTATGAAGTATTTACTGAAATAAGTGACTATGCAAAAGAAAGTAATCATTAACATAGTAGACAGCAGATTTACGTGGAAACCCAATATGGGAAAAACCACCAACAACTAGTCACCAATTTTCACTCTTCTAAAGTGAGCCCTGTTAGGAGCCAACCCTGTTAAAGGTTACAAAACACACTGTTAGGTGTGACCCTGTTAGAGGATTTAATCACCCTGTTAGGAGTGGCCTTGTAAGAGGTCTTTTGAACAATTCAACTGAATTGCCACCCTGTTAAAGGATTTATGAAATGGCTATCAAACCAACTCTGTTAGGAGATTTTGGAATCACTGTTACAATGGTTAGAAAGCAACAATGAATGATCTGAAAATACATGCAACTTATCTTTCTGAATACAGATCTCAGTTTTGCTCCATAAGATCCTTACTGATCAAATATATCTCTGCATCTCCAAGATTTCCCTCTGCTCAATTCTACTTAGGCACACGCAAGTCTCTTCCTTGCACTTCCTTGCACTTTTCGTATATTCATTCTCTCCTCTACTATTTTTTTTTTCTTGAGCACCTCTTTATATATTATTCATAATACCAGGTCGGCCCAACCAACTTGTTAATACAATTCCAAAGTCGGCTTGCCCAACCAACTTGACTAAACATATTCTAAAGTCGGCTTGAACAAAAAAAAACTTTCACTGGCCGACACTGCTCGGTCAATACAGAACAAAAAATTCCTTCCTGTGTTAACCGACAGAACTCGGTAAGAACTACAATTACCGGGGAATTCGGTAAACCTGCCACTTCCTTTGGAAACTGACTGGACTCGGTAAAAGCTGTCTTCGACTACCGAGTGAGCTCGGTGAAAACTCGGCTTTCCTTAGCTTACCGTGCGAACTCGGTTAACACTAACCGTTCGCTACAAAATCCTTTGATACCCGAGTGATCTCGGTAAGAACTAAACTTTCCTTAGCTTACCGAGTGAACTCGGTTAACACTAACTCACCGTGTGACATACAGGAACGCTCGGTATACACTGTAAAAGGCTTTTACTGACCGACTGAGCTCGGTAGACTCTGTAAACTATTTTCCTGGTTGATAGAACTTGGTAGACTCTGTCTGATAACTGATATGAAATTTGTGTAACATCAAAGACAATACACAATTACTTAATTGTATCCAACAATCTCCCTCTTTGGCATTGATGGCAACACAACATGTCATAGCAGAAATGAAATTTGAAAGCAAGTCTATTGCAACACAACACAATTAACAATTCTCCCTCTAAGATAGAGAACTCTCCCTCTTACAGTAATCTCCCTCTATGAAGAAATTACTTAATCAAATTTTGGATTTCGAAAAAGATATGACAGTAAAACTCTCCCTCTTTGACAACACATGCCAAAGACCATCTAATTTCAAATGAATTTCATTGTACCTTTAGTACTGATTCATATGCAATATTTCCTTGATTTGTTGCATCAACTGATGATTGTTCAATTTTGTAAGAGCTGATGCATCATTAAAACTTATTTTAGTGAACTTCAGATAGGGGAATAACCCCTAACTTACCTCTGAGATACAAAAATGCATCCTTAGGTAAAGGCTTTGTGAATATGTCAGCAATCTGTTCCTTTGTATGTACATATTCCAGTCTGATTTCCTTGTCCTGCACCAATTCTCTGACAAAGTGATACTTGATTGCAATGTGCTTAGTCTTAGAATGCATTACTGGATTTTTAGATATATTGATTGCACTTGTGTTATCACAAAACATGACGACTAGTTTACAGTCTTCCATACCAAACTTTTTCAATATCTCTTTGATATATTTTGCTTGAGTGATGTAGATGCCATTCTTGTTCTGCTGAATTTGAAGTCCCACAAAGAATTTGATTTCACTGAACATTGACATTTCAAATTCCTTGCTCATTTGTTCTGAAAATTCTTTGCAAAGATCATCATTCCCTGTAAAAATAGTATCATCTACAAATATTTCTGCCAGGACAATCTTATTTTCTGGTCCTTCCTTGGTATACAAACTACTGTTGTCATTATTTCTTTGAAATCCAATTTGAATAAGATAGCTATGCAATCTTTCATACCATGCTCTAGGGGCCTGTTTCAGACCATACAATGCCTTGTGCAATTTGCAAACCATGTTCTTTTTATCTGGATCAATAAAACCTTCAGGTTGTTCAATGTAGACCTCTTCATTCAGTATACCATTTAGAAATGTTGACTTGACATCCATCTGATAAAATTTAAATCCTTTGTAGGCAGCATATGCTAATAAGGTTCTAACACCTTCCAATCTAGCAACAGGAGCAAAAGTTTCTCCATAATCTATGCCTTCTTCTTGAGAATATCCTTTGCACACTAATCTAGCTTTGTTTCTTGATACTTTACCATTTTCATCCAACTTATTTCTGAAAACCCACTTTGTACCGATTACATTTTTATCTTTAGGCCTGGGTATAAGAGTCCATGTTTTGTTCTTCTCTATCTGCTCTATTTCTTCATTCATTGCTTCAATCCAATTATCATTTTCTAATGCATCTTTGACAGTTCTAGGTTCAAAATCAGCAAGTAAACAAGTACCTTTCAACTTACTTCTTGTGATGGTTCCATCAGATTTATTTCCAATGATCTGATCTGCTGAATGATGTCTCCTAACATATTTGTCTAGAACAGGTTCTTTTTCTTTTGGATGAATTTTGTCGTTAGCTTCTTGCATTTCTCCTCCTTGCTCGATTTGGTCTAGCTCGGTATCAACTGGCACGGTATGTACCTGCTCGGTTACCTCAGGCTCGGTAATCTCTAACTCGGTATTTTCTGATTCGGTAGACGTTGGCTCGGTAGATGTTAGCTCGGTAGATGTTGGCTCGGTAGATGTTTCCTGCAACTCGGTTAGTGATGACTCGGTAGAAGAAGATTTTTGATTCTCAGATGCAATTGATATTATATCCGAATCACTGAAGACAAATCTTTTGTAATCTTCTGGTTCTTTTCTGCTTTCTTCTTCAGTCTTTTCTGCAAATTCATCAACTTTCACATGTATACTTTCTATGACTTTGTGAGTAGATAAGTTTAAGCATCTATATGCTTTACTCTTACATGAGTATCCAAGAAATATAGCTTCATCACCTTTTACATCAAATTTTCCTTTTCTAGATTCTTTCAAGATATAACATTTGCTTCCAAATACTTTCAGATAACTTACATTGGGTTTATAGCCATACCATATTTCGTAGAGAGTTTTGAATGAGTCCTTTTTTAACTGTACTCGGTTTAAGGTATGAACTGCTGTACTGATAGCCTCCTTCCAGTATTTGATAGTAACATTCTTTTCTATCATCAAGGTTCTTGCACAATCCATGATGGATCTGTTCCTTCTTTCAGCTATGCCATTTTGTTCAGGTGTACCTGGTGCTAAAACCTGTCTTTTGATTCCTCTTTCAATACAAAAGTTATTAAATTCATGTGAAATAAATTCACCACCTCTGTCTGACCTTAGGCATTTCAATCTTTTCCCTGTTTCTTTTTCTACTCTTGCCAAATACCATTTGAACTTTTCAAATGCTTCTGATTTGTTCCTTAGGTACATGGTGGTCATCATTCTTGAATAATCATCAACAAAAAGAATGAAATATTTTTCACCAGTATAGATTTCAGTTTCAATAGGTCCACATAAGTCAGTATGCACAATTTCTAATAAATCTTCAGACTGATAATTTTTGCTTTTGAAACTAGACTTACCCATCTTTCCAATTTGACAATTCTTGCATAAATCGACCTCTGGTTTCTTTAAATCAGGAATGCCTCTCACTTTCTTGAATTTGCTTATCTTTACTAGATTGTCAAAATTCACATGACATAATCTTTTATGCCATAACCAACTCTCTTCTATTTGAACAATAAACTATGAATGTTCATCAAGTTCAAGATAGAACAAGTTACCTTTAGTTTGAATACCAGATCCAATCAGCTTTCCTTTATCGTTCAGCAGTCTTGCTTTGCCTTGGATGAATTCTACTTTGAGTCCATTGTTGAGTAACTGTGCCACACTCAATAAATTGTGCTTTAGTCCTTCTACCCAATAAGCATTATCACATACAAGTTCCTGGGTTAGAGTGATTCTTCCTTTTCCTTTGATGCAACAAGGTTCATTGTTTCCAAATCTTACACTGCCTCCATCATACTCTTCAAATTGATCAAACTTTGCTTTATCTCCAGTCATATGATGTGAGCAGCCACTATCAATGATCCATATATCATTCTTACTTATGTGAGAGATGAGTGCCATTTCTTCATTGTCAGATTCATCTTTTACAGCAATGTAAACAATCTCATCCTCTTCTTCATCATTAGAATCATTAAAATCTTTAGCCATAAAACATGATTTCTTACTTTTATCTTTAAATGATTTGAAATCTTTCTTACTGTTCCATTTATTATCTTTCTTTTCATCTTTATCTTTCTTGTTTGGACACCTTGCAGCAATATGACCGACTTCTTCACATGAAAAGCAGATTAGGGGTACTTTACCTCTGTATTTACCTCTTCCTCTTGAATATTTCTTTGCAAGTAGGGCTTCAATTACTTCAAGGTCGCTGTCAAAGCTCTGATCTAATTGATCTTCACTTTTTGACTGAGATTCCTTCTTCTTTTTGCCTTTGTCCTTGAGTGAGAGCTTGGCTTCAAATGTAGACTCAATGTTCTTTGCAGCTAGAACATAATTATCAAAATTATCTAATTCAAATGCTGTCAATCTTCCAACTATGGCCTCTAGGTTTATCTTGTGATTGGCCTCACACCTTCTTTCTTGAATGGCTGATACCCTGATGGCATAAACTGGAAGTAGAGTTCTAAGAACTTTACTTATGACTGTCTCTTCATTGATACTTCCTCCAGAAGCTTTGATAGCACTGACACATGCTTTAATTCTTTCAACATATTTGGCAATATTTTCATCTTCTTTCATTTTCATCTGATCGAACTGTCCTCTCAGACTTTCAGCTTTGGCTCTTCTGACATTATCATCTCCACCATAGATCTCTTTCAGGCTTTCCCACATTTCATAGGCAGTAGTGCAGTCCTTGACATCATCAAACTCTTCATAACTCAAGGCAGATGCAATATCAATCATCATAATGTTATGAGTCTTCTTTATAGCAATGTCATTGACTGATAATGTACCTGATGGTTCTACATATTTCTCATCAAGATATTTCAGACCAGTGTCACCAATGGAGGCTAGATGAAGTCTCATTAATCCCTGCCATGCTGAGAAGTTGTTTCGATTAAGCCTTGGGATTTCCCTCTTATAAGACATCTTGATCTTTGGCTTAGATCTTTGAAATCTTCTCCTGCAAGCACCAAAAGCTCTGATACCAATTGTTGGAAAATGAAGATGGTGTAACTAAGAGGGGAGGGGTGAATCAGTTACCACAAAAACATTTTCAAAAGTCCCAAAGATGCCTTAAACTTAGTTGTTGCTGCTACAAAAATCACTGCTTAAAACTTGATAGGTGTTTAGTTAATTTATGAAGTATTTACTGAAATAAGCGACTATGCAAAAGAAAGTAATAATTAACACAGTAGACACCAGATTTACGTGGAAACCCAATATGGGAAAAACCACCAGCAACTAGTCACCAATTTTCACTCTTCTGAAGTGAGCCCTGTTAGGAGCCAACCCGGTTAAAGGTTACAAAACACACTGTTAGGTGTGACCCTGTTAGAGGATTTAATCACCCTATTAGGAGTGGCCTTGTAAGAGGTCTTTTGAACAATTCAACTGAATTTCCACCCTATTAAAGGATTTATGAAATGGCTGTCAAACCAACTCTGTTAGGAGATTTTGGAATCACTGTTACAATGGTTAGAAAGAAACAATGAATGATCTGAAAATACATGCAACTTATCTTGCTGAATACAGATCTCAGTTTTGCTCCATAAGATCCTTACTGATCAAATATATCTTTGCATCTCCAAGATTTCCCTCTGCTCAATTCTACTTAGGCACACGCAAGTCTCTTCCTTGCACTTCCTTGCACTTTTCGTATATTCATTCTCTCCTCTACTATTTTTTTTTTCTTGAGCACCTCTTTATATATTATTCATAATACCAGGTCGGCCCAACCAACTTGTTAATACAATTCCAAAGTCGGCTTGCCCAACCAACTTGACTAAACATATTCTAAAGTCGTCTTGAACAAAAAAAAACTTTCACTGGCTGACGCTGCTCGGTCAATACAGAACAAAAACTTCCTTCCTGTGTTAACCGGCAGAACTCGGTAAGAACTACAATTACCGGGAAATTCGGTAAACCTGCCACTTCCTTTGGAAACCGACTGGACTCGGTAAAAGCTGTCTTCGACTACCGAGTGAGCTCGATGAAAACTCGGCTTTCCTTAGCTTACCGTGCGAACTCGGTTAACACTAACCGTTCGCTACAAAATCCTTTGATACCCGAGTGATCTCGGTAAGAACTAAACTTTCCTTAGCTTACCGAGTGAACTCGGTTAACACTAACTCACCGTGTGACATACAGGAACACTCAATATACACTGTAAAAGGCTTTTACTGACCGACTGAGCTCGGTAGACTCTGTAAACTGTTTTCCTGGTTGATAGAACTCGGTAGACTCTGTCTGATAACTGATATGAAATTTGTGTAACATCAAAGACAATACACAATTACTTAATTGTATCCAACAAGTGTCATCACACCTGCCTTGGGGATTCCCTTTTAGGATCCTCATACTCTGCTAAGACTTCCAATTTTCCCTCTCATTCAGGGGTTCCCTTGTTTACTCTGTATTGGAGTTTCATTGGTTCGATTCTTTCTCAAGGGGCTCCATTATTCTTGGGGGGCTTTGACATCTTTTCTATCTCTCATGGGGGGGCTAGTTGTACTTATGGTTTTGAAAGAGTCTCTTGAGCCATTTTAGGTGGAAGTTGTCCTTAGGGGTCTTGTTGAGGCCTTCCTTCCTTCCTTCCTTCCTTTCTTCCTTCATTTTTTTAGCATATTTGTTTTTACCTCTTTTTGGGGGAGGGTTTTTCCCATGAGGTTTTTCCTCTTTCCCCATTTTTAGAGGTTACATTCCTTTGCATTTTACATGGGTACCTAACATAGCCTTGTTTCTGAGACTCATTTTGCATTTCATCTTAGTTTTTGTGAGCTCAAGGCATTCCCCTAAGTTGCACTTAAGGTGGGGTGTTAGAGTAAATAATTATTTATTAATTATTTATTCTTTTACTTAAGTTTACTTAGGTTAATGAATTTATTTAATAGTTGTAGTTGATGAGCTGTTGACAACACGGGAGTTTGTTCCTATCTAGTCATACTTATTGTCTCACCTTGATTGAGGATATTCCACCTTTTGTGGGCATATGCTTAGTTATCAACCTTATCTTCTAGCACTTTCTAGCTTGTTCTAAAAGCTTCCTTGAGGCCTTTATATTTAGTCTTTCTCATTGTAAATTCATATCATTTTCACATAGCAATATCATTTTCTTATTGTGAAATATCTTTTCTCTTTGTTGAATTGCTCTAAGCTCTTGTTCCTTCTTCTTCAATTTCTCTTCAGCAAGCTATTTGCATGTAGGTGATCTTGGTGCACTATGAAGTTGGCTTTTATCAACTTCTACATGTGAGAGAGCTGAAAAGCCCAAGGAAATAACATGAAATAAAACAAAAGATCATAAAGCTTAATTCTAACTTGATTCTTTTGCAGGAAGTTAAAATGGCTAAGCAAGTTTTCTCTAGAGCTATTACTTACATTTGGCCAGGGGCTAAATTTTCTTACAGTGAGGCTAATGGAACCTTTGGTGGCATTGCCTTGATGTGGAACCTGGGTAAGATGGTGGGAATGGTCACCTATATTAATCCCCATTTTTTGGTCATGAGTTTCACCTCCCAAGCTATTAGTTGGAATCTCTTCAACTTCTATATGCCCCCAACACTAGGAATGGTAGACTAGCTGTCTAGGATGAAGCTACTAAAGTGGCTAAGACTATGAGACAAGAAATATTTTTTTGTATGGGATATTTCAACACCCCTCTATATTCGTTGAAGAAACTAGGGGGTTTGGAAGACTTTTTTGATAGTATGAAAGATTTAGAGGGCTTTCTTAGAAGGAATGACTTTATTGATATTGATCTTTAGAGTCTTTTGTCACTTGGTCTAATAATAGATTGGGAAAACTTTTGATTCAAGTTACACTTGATAGGGCTCTTATTTATTATGGTTGGGATATTCTTCAACATTATTCCTTAAAGATCAGGCTGAGGACCATTTTGGATCACTCTATGTTGGTGTTTTCTTGGTTTGAGAATCAACCTACTAGACAAAGGCCTTTTAGATATGAAATCATGTGGAACTCATACACTAAGTTCAAATATTATATTGTGCAGTGGTGGAAGGATCTAGTTGAGGGAACAACCATGTTTCATATCACCAAAAA
Organism: Cupressus sempervirens; assembly: GCA_028749045.1. NCBI lineage: Eukaryota > Viridiplantae > Streptophyta > Pinopsida > Cupressales > Cupressaceae > Cupressus > Cupressus sempervirens. Next base: position 661,646,945 of record CM053785.1, on the reverse strand, counting down.
AAAAAAACTTGAATGAATCCAAAAATAGGTTCAGGGATGGAGCAAACCCTCATTTGGGAACATTTCCAAATAGAAGAAATCAACTAAGAAGGAGTTGGATTCCCTCCAAAACCAACTTATTCAAGCTAGTACTTATGTTGAACAACAATAGGAGGAGAGGAAGTGTCAAAACTTATTGAAGACACTCTTGATATGTGAGGAATTTTTCAAGAAACAAAGACTAAGAGTTCAGTGGTCGAAGTAGGGTGACCAAAATATGACCATTTTTCCATAGATCAATGTCAAGAAGAAAAAATGTAACACTATAAACATGTTTGTGGATGTCAATGGTCAAGAGATTAATGATATGGAGGAGATAGAAGGTAAAGTCAATCTCTATTTCAAGGAGCTCTATAACTCCCCTACTATGTAGATCAATAATAACATGCAAAATGATATTTTGAGATATTTTTACTAGTTGTGAATAACCAAAAGAATGAGGACATAACTACTAAGGTCAAGGAGGGGGGAAGTTAGAAAATTTTTGTTTAACATGAATCAGTACAAAGCCCCTGGTCCTAATAGTTTCCCCCCATCCTTTTTTAGGAATTTTGGGATATTGTGAAGTATGATTTGATCCATGCCACTAGAGACTTTGTGAGAATGGGCAATTTATTGAAGGAATTTAACTAGACCTTCATTTTTCTTGTCCCTAAGACTCATAACCTTAGTTGCCTAGAAGACTTTCAACCTATTAGTCCATGCAACATGATTTATAAATTCCTTACCAAGATTATGGTAAACCAAATCAAGCCCCTCCTTGATAAGTTTATAGGTCCCTACCAAAATGATTTCATCCTTGGAAGGTAGATCCTAGATGCGATCATAACTACTTACAAGGCTATCCACTCTATGGATAGGAGCAAGAACCTAGGTATGGCTCTTACACTAGATATTTCCAATCTTATGATAAGGTCAGGAAGGAATTTCTTATTTCTATTCTCTCTAAAATTAGTTTTAATAAAAATGTTATCAAATTTATCAAAAATGTGGTTAATACTGTCACCTTTTCGATGCTTGTTAATGGAACTCCTAGAGGATTTTTTCTTCATCCCAAGGGTTGCACCAAGGTGAACCCCTATCTCCCTATCTTTTCATTATTGTGGTAGAGGTACTAGGTAGAAATTTGGTTTCCATGAACAGTGTTGGTAGGTTAAGAGGTGTTAGACCCACATCCTTGTGTCCTCTAGAAACTATTCAAAAATTTGTGGATGACACCTTCTTATTTGGAATCTCCTCTGCCATGAAGCTAGGGAGTAGAAAACTATCCTGAATCAATATGTAGAGGTCTCTAGACAATGCATAAATTATTAGAAATGAAAAGTGTATTTCTTTAACGATGTTGCCAACCTAAGAGGTAAGATTACTCAAATTTTGGAATGCTAGGAGGCGTTTCTCCTAAACACTTATCTTGGGCTCCCACTCATAGTTAAAAAAGTCTCAAATCAATTTTGGAATGGTCTTATCGAACACTTCTAGAGAACACTAGCAGGTTGGAAAGGAAAGATTCTAAGCAATGTTGGGAAACTCCAACTTCTCTCTATTTCTCTACAGGGCATCCTGATTTACTTACTTTCCATTTTTAAGCTCCTGGTAGATTAAAATATATCCTTGAAAAAATACAAAGGAACTTCTTATGGTCTAACACTGAAGAACAAACTAGGATTAGTTTCGTTAGCTGGGAAAAAGTCTATCCTCCTAAGGAACTTGAAGGTTTAAATATAAGAAGGATTGGACATATGAATAAGGCCCTTCTCACCAAAGTTGGCTGGAGGTTTATGAATTCGGTGGGTAATTGGTGCAACATGTGAGGTCCAAGTACCTTGGAGGAGAATTTTTTCATCATGCCCTATGGAGCCAAGTCATGGATCCTTGGTTTGGAAGCTTAATCCCTTAGGGGACTTCATGTTGAAGTCAGCTTATCTTTTTTGCCTTAAAGGTGGGGTGGCCCAAGGAGATTGGAGAAAGGTCTAGCACCCGTGGATCCTTTGAAAGATAATTTGTTTCTAGTGGATAGCTTTACATGGGTCTATCCTTACAATGGACAATCTCCAAAGGAGAGGATGTTAGCTTGCAAACTATTGTGTCCTTTGTCTTCAAGATGTGGAATCTATACCACACCTTCTTATTTACTACCCTTTTGCCTCAAAGGTGTGGAGGGAGGTTCTTGTCTTATGGGGAATCTACTGGTGTGCTAATGAAGGTCTGTAACAATTTGTTCAGTGGAATGGCTTGTCTTCTCACACATACCTAAATAACATATGGTTAATAAATCCTTATGTTTCATGGGAAATCTAGAAGAAATAGAATAAAAAAATATTTAGGGATAAAGCTACTAGTAGTTTGGGGGTGCTGCGTAGGTTATCAAAATCCTAAAGGAAAGTAGTGGAATCTAGTGGTGGAAACCCACCCCAACCCCCCCCCCCCCCCCCCCCCCTCCCAAACCCCTTAGGTAGACTTGATATGTAGTGGGCTTCAACCTAAGGAGTGGGCCAAATAGTGGCATAGTTTGATAACACCAAAGCTTTGTTTAGGAAGAATACGGTGTGGAACCCACCCCCTAAGAAATGGTTTAAGCTTAATTTTGATCACTTGGTCATGATGGGAAGTACTATTGCTAAGGGTGTTTTATGCAATTCTATAGGGAAAATATTTATGGCTTATTCTAGAAACTATGGAGGTGGCTCAAACAATGAATCTAAAGTCTTAGCTCTTCTATGGCGATTGAGACTCGTGAGGAAATAGGGAATTAATAGGCTAATGGTTGAGAGGGATTCAATGTTAATTATTAAAGCTTGCTAAAGGGGTAAATCAGAGTAGTTGGGAAATCAAGGTGATAATTGAGGAAATTTGTAAGTTGATGGAGGAATACTAGGAAATCTAGGTGGATCATATTTACCATAAAGGTAATGGCATGGTGGATGAGTTGGCTAAATTCAGACACAGTGTCACGAGGATAACTGAATGGGAGAACATCAACCCAATTCCATCATTAGCTAAATTGTTGATGGAATGTGAATGTACTTCTAACACAACTGTATGAATCATCGGACCAAGTGGTATGTCTTCAAGTTTTCGCATGGGCATGAAAGGAAATGGCCTTGTAAACTTTATATTTGGATAGAATATATGTGGATATGCTTTTATGATCTCCTTCTCATAAATGTTATTTATTTCCACAAAAGGATTCAAAGGTAATGGATTTTCTTAGATTCAAAAAACTAATTGAAAAATATAATAATGACACCTCGCTCATACCCCACTATAATTATAGTTGGTGTCGGTTGATTATGGAAGGAAAGGGACAATTAACATGTGCTATAGAATTAGATTTTTGGGGCTTCAAGAAACCTTGTGGCCTTATGATGGCTTCCTATTGCTTCTACATTTGCATCTTAGTATATTTTATTTAACTTATGAAGACAACCTTACCTACAATGTGAAGATGTCAAAAAATTCAGAGGAGTTGGTGGAAAAATCTAGAGTTGGTGGTTGAGTTGCGTGGTGGTCTAGGAACTAGAGATTGTATTAAACTTGTGAGAGTGGAGGAGTACATTCCCAAGAGTGAAGCAACAAATATTTATCTTCGGGAGGGAAACCTATTACCCTTTATGGAAGGGATGATAAAACATGAGGAAAACATCTATATCCAGTATTTCAATTCATGGAATGATAGAAGGGTGACCATCAATGGGATGATTTTTGGAATCATTAAGGATTTTATTACTAGGTTCGGTGGGTTTCCTGTGGGTGGAAAGAACTGGCACAAACAAGCTCGCATGAACGATAAAATTAGCCTACAAAAATTCTTCAAGTTTAATGAGGAACTGGTTCATATGCAAGGTGGGCTTTCTAAGGACCACCTTCCTAAGCCATGGGACATCATCTTCTATGCTATTATGAGATAGATTACCCTGGAGAATCAATTTTAGGTACTTTATTTTTACCATTTCCTCATCCTCAACCATTTTAGAAATCTAGATAAAATCTACTTTCTGTTCCTTTTACTAGATTCTATGGAAGATAGTATTTTCAAGGCAAGGAGGAAGAGGGAGGTGTGAAAACCCTTTTATCTCATCCATCAAGGTTTCATGAATAAGTTTTATATCCATCACCTTGCCAAAAACCCATCACTCTTGGTTAACCCTCTAGCTACTACTACCTCCCAAGTCTCTCTTGACCTTGGCCCAAGCCCTATCCATTAAAAAAAATCGAGAAAACCCCCAATCCTAAGGTCAAAATTAGTCTCATTTACCCCAGTATAGATAGTAGGAAGAGCAAACAAAGTACTCTAAAAACCAGCAAACGTCTCCAATTGGAGAAGTTTAAGTCCCTTCCCAAATAGGTCTTCGGCTTGGAGTCCGCTAAAAGTGACATTAAACCCCCTAAGAGGAAGAAACCCCACCAAGACATTGGAAAGAAGTCTAGATCCAATCCTCCCAACCCCTCCCATATTTATGATACCATAAAAGTTAACCCTTCTCAAGCTAGAAGCGGTGGTGAGGATATTACCTCCCCCATGAAGGATGCTCCTAAAGTGAGGGGGAGGGGAGGAAAGCATAGCCATGAATGGAGTCATTGCAAGGCTCATCTTAACAGGCTTGAATAGTCAATGAAGGATTTGGTAGATAATCATACTGGCATCTGCAAAAGATTTGAAACCTTGCCTGAGTTCTCCACTAAAGTGATGCATTTCGCTACAACTACCCTTTACTTTCTATAGGTGAACAAGGATGTGAAGGACCTAGGCAAGGAGAGTGAGACTTCCTACTCCATATATGGCTTCTTGGTGGAGGATTGGATGAAGACCTGCCCAGACAAACTTGTCAAGGAGGAGGGGGTGATTGTGGATAAGGATGGACCTAAGGTGAAGGATGTTGAGGAACTAGATAAGGAGGGTAGTTAGCTCTTTGGTTGTTTTTCTTTTTTCTGTAATGATATCATTTAATCTAAACTTGATGTCCTACGAGGCTTTTTGTGATTTGTATATGTTTAATTGTTGGACTGTTAGTAGTAGCAAGTTGTTTTACTGTTGGAACACTTTTCCTATTTATCTTCTTGATCATAGTAGGACTGATGTTGTTGGGGCTATTATGGATTATGTTAATTTTTTGAAGTATAAAACTAGTATTAGTTAGATGATAGGGAGGTAAGATCTTTTAGCCCTTTTTGTATCCCCCCATCTCTCTTGGATGCTATCTATATACTTCAAAAACAAGTTAGATAAGTGGATGGTTATGGGAGATTTTGACACCCTTTTTTTCCTTTGAAAAACCCAGGAGGTGGGTAAGTGCAAGAAGTTAGGTCTCACTTTTTGGGCAAAAAGTGGAAGTAGTTTTCTTATTTTTGAAATTTCTTGTCAATTGATGTTAAAATTTGAGGCATTTAGAGATTGAGTATAAAAATAACTTCAAAAATAAAAATTGTAGTGCCTGGAATCTACTTTTAGAATATGTAATTTATTTGTGTACTCATATGATAGATTTTGTTTTGGTATGGATCTCTAAAATCTACTTTTTCAAACTGCATGTTTCAAGACCATACCACACTCTTGTACGAACACCATAGTTCAACACAAATAAATGAATTTATGAGAATCCTTCTAAAGGAAGTGACCTAACACACCAAATAATGATTAAAATATTTTTCCTTAATTTTTTATTGAATATTTTTTATTAATTTTTAATTGGCTGTAAAGGTAAATTTTAAAACCTCTCATGTATGAACACCATAATTTGATCAAAATTTTAGTTTTTTTCAAAAATTCCTTTTCTTTAACTTTAAATAATTATATTTAGATTGGATGGCATATAAGTTAGTTTAAGAAAAACCATAAAATAAAAAAGTTATTAAAATTTTAGTGAACCTCACTATTTTACATTTAGGTACTAACTTTGATTAAAAAATAATGCAAAAATAGTAAATAATATCATAACACTATAAAAATTATATTTCTGAAACAAAGACAATGAGAACTCTAATGGGTTTTTGTGTCATAAGGACATTTGATCAGAAGACCTTTAAAAAGTATGGCAAGGCTTGAATTTGTCAATTCAATACCTTAGCCAAATCTTGAGGGTCAAGGTATAGGCTTGGTCTCACCAAGCCTATACCAAACCAAAATCTGAGGCAAGAGAAAAAAATCATGCCCCATGTTGTAAGAAACTAGCACCCATTTTGAAAAAGTAAAATCAACATTTTAAATGTATTTTAAATCCCAAAAAATAAAAAATTTGAATTTTTAGAAATGGGCACCCATTTTTAAAAAAATCAAAATGGATGCCTATTTCTAAAAAATACAAATATTTTACTTTTCCAAAAATGAGCTCCTAATTTTGTTAAAACAGGTGCCCATTTTTAAAATTTAGATTGAGCATCCGAGCCAAATATAGGTGCCCATTTCTAAAAGACCATGATCTCGATCTATAGACTTCTATGGTTTTGAGGCCGAACTTCTTGCTTCCACCCAAGTATTGTTGACTTTTTAGACTTGATGCTAGATCTTCATAATTTTACCTTGGAGGGGAAGCTTTGGGATCTAGACCTATAGTGTGGGAGTTTTACTTGGTCGAACATGCCCTCAAGCAACAACTTGATTCAGGTTAAGATTGGCATATGTCTACTATCCTTAAACTTGAATATTTTTCATGAGTTCTCAGTTTCTACTATTTTCAGGTTTGGATCTGACCATGATCCAATTTTATTCATATGGGACCTAAAGGTAAATCATGATAAATATCCTTTCTGGTTCAAAAATATGTGGAATCTAACTCTAAACTTTGACCTACAACTAAAAAAATGGTAGAATTGTAAACTTATTGGCACTAATATGTTTGATCTAGTAGGTAAACTTAGAAATCTGAAGGATCATCTTAAACTATGGAATAAGTATTCCTTTGGAAACATTTTCAAGCAAAAAGATAGAATGAAGGAAAATTTGCACTCTTTAAAAAAGGAAATGGAATCGATGGGATAGGACAAGGAAAGAGATAGGAAGAAAAATACACTTTTCTTTGACCTCCACAACATCATTCTAAAAGAGGAGACCTATTGGAAGCAAAGGTCAAGGATACACTAAAACAAGGAGGAAGAGAAAAACTCTAGATTCTTTCACCAATCAACGCTCAAGCATAGAAAGAGAAACTCAAAAAGGATTTATCTAGAGAGAAAGGAAATGTTACTAACAAGATGGAGGTTAAATAAGAGGTGGTCTCTCAATTGTCAAATCTTCTTAACCAACCTCCTAAAATCCCTTTTGGAAGAGAGACTGATCAATTGGATCCATTATCTCCCCACTTATATTCATCTTGAAGACATCTTGGTATTGGAAAATTTTGTCACTAGGACTAAGGTGAGAGATGCTACCTATACCTTGGTTCCTCATAAGCCATTTGGATCATATGGTTTTCCTCCATTGTTTTTCCAAAGATACTGGGAGAAAGTGGGTAAGGATGTGTATTGGGAAGCCAAAGAATTAATTTCCTCTAGGGATTGTCTCAAAAAGTTTAATAATACCTTTATTGTACTCATTCCTAAGGTTATTGGGGCCAATGATATAAAGGGTTTTAGACCCATCATCCTATGTAATGTCATCTTTAAGATGTTCTCTAAGTTGTTGGTCTCTCACATTAAACCTTTTCTTGATATGACTATACATCATTAACAAAAATGCTTTATCTCCCAGAGACAAATTACGAATGCTATCCTTATAGTCCGTGAAGTTATTCAATCAATGGATAAAAAGTGAAAAGAAAGCAGGATCCTTAAGCTTGACATCTCCAAATCTTATGATATGATCTCATGGGACTTTCTCATGGAGGTTCTAAAGAAAGTTTGTTTCAGAGAGATAATCCTTCATTTAATGGAGGAATGCTTTAAAATGCCCAAGTTTTTGGTATTGGTTCATGGTTCACTAAAGTGTTCCTTAAGTATTTATAGTGGTATTACACAAGGTAATCCCTTATCCCATTATCCCTTTATTATTTTGGCCGATGTTTGTATTTCCTATGTTAATGTGTTGTTAAATGAACTTTGATATACCAATCAAAAATAAAAAAATTGTTTGTTTTATATAAATATTATATTTTTTTATAAGATTATATGATAAATTTTTAACTTTATAATAGTTTAAAATTATTTTTCTATGTTTCGATTGGTTCGTTCAATTATACTCTTACATGCGAGTTTATGGATCTACAAATGTTAGAAATATAATTTTTTTAATTTTTTAATTCTTTATCACCATGACTTCGACATGCATTATTTTTAGGGGAAAAAATGGCACTCATCTCTCTTTGGTTGCACATAACATGGATTTTTATTTTTTGAAATTAAATAATAATTGTTTATGAATCACAACGATATTTGCACAGAAGCTTAGATATAGATTGTACTTGTGGAGTTAGGAAGTTTTGTAAAAGACTTTAATGGTAGATGTAATGTCCCCAATCAATCGCTTAATGGAGACTTGACACTATAGTGGGTAATCAAGTTTTAAAAATGAGGAAATGCTTTAATAAAGTTGGAACTATTGAAAAACCTCTACCTACTATTGATGGTGTGGAGTGTGATTTTGAGACATTGAAGGCCATTGTAGGAGCAACAACTTTGAAGTTCTTAACTAAAAAAGACTAAATTTTCTAGCATTATCTCCATGTAAATATAAAATCACTCTCATGGACATTTAGTGTTAAGATTATGTTCAACAACATGTGAATCATTTTCTCCATAAATTTTGAGTTTTTGAAGATTTGAAAAGTGCATTTGATCTTAATGTTGTGCATCTAATTTGCAATTTTGTAATAAGTTAATGATTAGATATTGGTTCTAGAGCTAAATGGCATTGAAGCCCTAAGAAATGCAAAGAAACACATAAGTTTTTGTCTGATGGTGTCATTCTAACATTACGGTTCATCTTAAGCAGAACCATAGAATGCAAAGGAGCATAGAATTTTTTGCCTAGGGTTACCATTGTTAAATATATTGATGTAAAAATGTAGTAGTTGTGTTTCAAATAAGATCATATGATGCATGATACAAAAATGGTGTTACACTATTCTATTGATGCAAGGAACACGGTAACCAATTTGTCAATCACATTTATATTTCTTAAAATGTTCAATCTTTGAAAATACTTGAACTTACAAATAATAAATGTTCATCATGTTTGAGAATAAAATATTGAATATTTATGATCATAATTATGTAGGTGGTCTTAACTATTGGAGAGGCATGAGCTGAAGTTTATAATCGATGATTGATAAGAAGAGAGAATTTCAAGATAATTAAAGAAATCAAAGCCAATTACAAATTAAATTATAAATTGATATCAAGAATTTAGCAATCAATCGCTTAATGGAGATTTAGCACTATATATTATCAATTTACCAATCTTTATATTGTTTGATGGACCAGATGTGCAGATAGAATAAGAAGGGACATTGCTTTTATTTAATTCATGGTTGAAAATATCTGGTCATATAATTGTCTAAATAATTGCATTCATGTCTTTCATTGTCAAGTGATTTTTATGAGAAAAAATTGCCAAAATTCATGCATTTTTTTAAAGATAGTATCTATAATGGTATTATGTGATAGTAAAATTAAACTTGAATTTAAATTAAAAATATTTGAGATTTCCAACAAATGGTATTGTATGATAGATGGATTTTCACAACTCAAAGTAAAGTGACACATATTTTAGGTTTTCTCTTATTTTCTTCATGGTTTAAGAACTAATTGATTCAAACAAACAACATTTTCTTTGATTTAAAATATCAATTTTAAATTATTAAAAAATGGATCATGAAAATTTAAAGTATATCTATTACTTTATCTGTAAAATAAAAACTTTTAAATCCTAACAACTATGCTGAGTTACATAGAACTACTTAGCCACTCCATCACACTTGTTTAATCTTCTCTCACCATAATCCATCATTATCGCCATGTTCCAACTATTTTGGAAATTCTTTCTACTTTTTGGTGTTCATTATTTCAACGACTTCTTTCCACTCTACAAAAAAATCTTTTATTTAGTTCATGATTCTCTATTCTTCGCTTTCAACAAAGCATTGGACATCCATACACCTAGTTTTAAAGATTGAGGTTTATCTTTTTTATCATTTTTTGGATTTTGTTTTTAAAAAATTACTGTTAAAAGTACTATTTCATCACCTATTTTAGAGTTAAATTTAATAAAACCTTAAATTATCCCTTGATAGTAATCTTGATTCACTTAATAAAGGTGATTACAATATTTTTGTGGGTTATACAACACACTAAATACAATATCTATGAAAGAACAAGATCAAATATAAGAGTATGTCTTGCTATCTCTACCATTTTTAAAATTAACAAAACTACTTCAACCATATATTGTGTATTATTTAGATTTTGATGTAAAACACTAGTGTATACTCTATGTAAGCATTATTGCCTTTTACATATCTTGTGAATTGGTAACATAGTGGCACACTCATTATCCATGATAAACATAGGTATGATGATAGATCTCGACTTGAAATCAAGACTCGTCTATTTGACCCATTAAAAAAGAAATCAACTTCTCTATTACACTATAAGATGAACAATTGACATTTCCATATGACTTTTTATTCAAACTCGAGCAATTTAACACATCAACATGTCTACAAAAATTAGGCTAAAACTCATTTCTTTGATATCTCTCAACATAGATGATGTTCCTTTTTGTTCTTTGCCATTCTTTTAATTGGTTTGTTAATGTAATATGACTATCTTAGGAAAAAAGTGGAGACTTTCAAGTCAATGAGCCTATTTCTTCTACATCAAATGAATCAATGAAATTAGATGTTGCTTCTTCAAACTCCTTTGTTTCACATTTACCCTCCAATCCAAAAGATATAGAATTATTTTTCACATTTATCACATGCATACTTGCAAGCAATCTATGGATCTATATGAGATGCGCTCATTTGAGTTGAATCTTGGAGGCCATTTCCAAAAGACATGTTTCCATAAATTGGAGGAGGGTTTGGAAAAAGGTGTCTTAACAGCTGATGTGCAATATGTTTTTTTTGAAAAACAATCCTTTATCAACAACATGTATAGTAGTCTTAAAAATGACAAATACATGTTTATCAGTGGGAACTCCTTTCCTTCCCTTAATTCATTCACACTTTCAACTACCATCAATGAAAGATATGTTTTTGTTGTGGTTTGTGTTCACTTTGTTTCTAAATTCTTTCACACTAGCATATTCTTCTTTTCACATATGTTTTTTGGGAAAACAATCCTTCATCCAAGTTAAAAAAATATTTGCAACGATTTTCCACAATTACACAAGGTTTGAACTGTTGAATAAAGCTTTTTATCATTTTAACTTGCTTTTAGTTTAGTAAGGGGACCCCACTGTCAACTCACACCTATTACGTATAAAATATATTTTAAACACTCCCCACATAAATATTATCCATCTTAGATAAGATTCATTCTTACTCAACTATGATATAAAAAGTAGATTCAAATGAAATAAAAATTAACTGTGATGTAAGAAAAGGATTGGAACGAAATAAAAACCCTAACTTTTTTTAGTTGGTTACATGTTCTCATACTTTTAATCCAATTATATTATTTTATTTTATTTTGTCTAAGTAATCGACATAGCATTGAATTTATGTTTTAAATAATAGAAAATGTTTAGTCAATTATATGTCACTTATATAAATATCATATAAATCATAAAGTTCAAGATTATATATACATCTACATGTGTCTCAACATATAGAAATATGTGTGTACATATATATATTTATTTTTTTAGGTAATATTGAAAACTATTAATTAATATATAGAATAAATGAATTATTTTAGACTAAACTAAATTTATGATATCTAATATCTAAATATGTAATATTGTTTAATTATGATAATAACTAAATGACTACATAAGTGTTAGGCTCAATTTTATATATATATATATATATATATATATATATATATATATATATATATATATATATATATATATACATTATGTACTCAATAACTTTGATCAACTTTAGGTCAACTATGGAGAACAATTTTACTTACTCTCAAATCAAGTTTTCTTGTCTTCAAAACCACTTCATTATTTCATGACACATTTCAGTTTAATTATAAACATTATAATACACTTCTAATAAATAATAGTTCAATGGCATATTATTATTTCAATATGTTTTCTTTTGTATGTCATATTTGACTACCAAACTAATATATTCTATTGAGTTGGAACAATTTAACAACACAACCCAAGTCATATACATTACAAGTTGTTCAGTTAACGTTGGATATTTGAAGTATGTTCAATTCATTTGGTTGTTACTACAATTGTTGAATATAGGAAAATAATGACTCATATTGTAAATGTAGAAATTTATACAAACAGTTAAAAAGGAAACACATTTGATTATGATACTATTTTAGAAAATGAAAATATGTTTAGACTACAACCATTCCATAATATTTTTGGAGATTGTTTGTTTGATAGTATTGAAATTTTGCTTCATTTTCCTTATACGTCCACTAAACTCTAAAATGGTTTATTGATAATTTCATGACCTTAGTCTCCAATAACGATATAGATACATTGCAAGCATTTTAGTATGAGTTAAATCCAAGTGTTCTACAAGATTTGTACAGGATTGAAAATGTATCAAATTATCTTTCTAGAATGTGCTTGTCTACATCACCATCTCTACTAGACCTTGAATAGGGATTGTGGGGAGATACATTTTATATACGTTGGATATGTGCATGGTTAAACATATCAATCGCACTATGGTCAACAACTAGGAAAAAAATTACACTTCAACAAGTCAAATGCACAAACATATTCCATTTTGTTTCATGACGAGAATCATCTTTGTGGTCACTATGAACCATTGATTTGCAAAAAAAAATAGCATATGTGAGAACATTATAGCACGAATACAACTTTCTAAATTTTGTGGATCATCCAGATCAATTTCACCACATTTTGAACAACCAATAGTGATTCATGGTCTACAAAAGAAACATATATCAATAGTAGCTTGTGGTGAAAGTTTATTTCATGCAATATGTGACTTGTTGTGGAAATTATCTCATACTTATCAATTGGTGAGCTTAAGGGGCTTTCTAATGAATGATTCATATGGCACAACACTTGGCGAAGGTTTTGCAAATGGGGTTGCAAGCTTTGGGTTTAACCATGGAGGAAACTTTCTAGTTAAGCACGCACAAGCTGGAATAGTATTGGGATGGGTGACCTCTTGGGAAGTCTCGGTGCTTCACCCTTGTGAGCATCACCTAGATCCAATGAATGCTAAGTGTTTCATTTATTCTCATGAGAGATGGATTTTTTGTTGAATCGCTACTCATGAAACATGGGTCAATGAATTCGACCCAAAATCACACAATTAAATCCTGATAGCAATATCACAATATGTGACTTGTTCACTGCAAAATTTGACAGTCAATCTTTAAGATTGTACATTGCACAATCCTTTTGCAATGTTAACAAATTTTCACCTATAGTAACACAACACTATATAGATACTTACATAACACAAAACTTACTTAGAACATATACAACAACTATGAAATGGAAAGATTATATTATTCATTTGGCAATGCCTTCTAAACAAGGGAAAATCGAAGGAGATACTTTTTGTTTGCAATGGCTAGCAAATATTTTCAATATGAAGATAATCTTGTGGTGCTCAAACACTAGACAAATTAAACAAGTTTTAGGAATAGAAAATTAGAACAACAAATCATTTAACATCATGTCATTTCAAACAGAAACTACACATATGCACAATGAAGCACTTTTTCCTACAAGTAGTACAATGCTACTTGTTATAGATTGTAATAACTTCAAATATAATAATTTAGTCGACATTCTATTAAATAAAAAAATTAATTATATATGAACTATTTGTATATAATTTATAATACAAATATAAAATTAAATTAATTTTTTAAATAGAAACATATGAACAACTATTTGAGCTTTCGATCCCGTACTACCACTAGCCCCTCTAGTAAATAGGGGAAGAAAGGCATTTGATGCCTTAGAGGACTTGTCTATTAATTTGACGTGGGCATGTTGCCCTCCTCGTGTCACAAGCCATAATTTTAAGTCAACTCTTTAATACTCTGACGGTTGACTTTCTTCCCATAAATCTTTTTGTCGTTTCATATTTGCCGAAGGTAAAAGTTTACAAGAACGTCAAACAAGTTCGTACATGGATAAAATACTCTCGATTGTCTGACATTTATTCAGGGCAATACTACTACAAGTTGAATTAGCGGAAAGGAAGTCATGGAGGAGCATACATTGTTTTGTTTTCTTCTATTTCTCCAATGTACTTCGAGCGCTGCATTTATCGGTATCATCTATTATTTTGTGTATAGAGACGAGAGAAAGTTTAGATTCACGATTCAGCGTTTGTATCCACAATTTTGACCAGATCTGATTTTGGAGACTGCAAATGTCTGTTTTGCATGTCAACAGTATTTCCGAATGACCCCCACATGGGAGCGAAATGAGAACTTCCATGTAGGGGAATATATTTATCATATTCATTCAGTTGGATTCTGTTTTTTCCAAAAATGAAATAGGATATGCTTTTACATGATTCATAATTTTGATATCTCTTGTTTTAAAGATGGTATTAGCTTTCTACACGCGTAAGAAATATCGCCACACTTTGATTCCAACGTCCATTTAACTGTCCATGCACTTTTTCTAAACAGTCAGTAATCCTGATAAATTTAAATAACAAACTCTCTTTTTCATTTGTTTTTCATTTACTCATTTCGTATTGCAGATTCCGTTATAATAGGAAGAGAGAGTATCATGTAGGAAGAATAATTGTTGGAATGTAGAAAATGCGATATTATATTAATTGACAACTCTCTCAAGGTTGCATTTGACAAGACATTATCCTTCCATTTTAATAGGAAAGGTTATGGATATAGATAGTCTACAGACAAGAACACAAATCAGATGGAGCGGGCTAAAGCGGCAAGAGCGCCGACGAATGGAGCGTTGATGTAAGTGGCCGGCTCAGAGTGCGAATAGTCATTTCGATCGTCTCTGAATTGGTCGTTGTTATCGGGCCCTCCCACAACTGCTCCAACCAGAATGTTTGGGTTGGGGCCATTTCCATTCAATCCTAAACTGAAACCGTCATTGCAAGATATTTTCTGAGGATGGTGATAAATTGAAGGCAACGAAGATCCTCTGTGGTGAATATGCTGTGGGAACTTTGTACCGTAGCCCACCATGTATGACATTCCCAGCGGGTTGTCTCCCAGAATGTAATCAACCTTCATTAAATTACACAACGGTTAAAATAATTCAGCTTTCATTAATGAATAGAAACAAACACTGTTTTCGTGTATTGTCTATTTACCTGTCTTTTTGCAAGGGTGCGGATCCTGGTGGAAGTGACGATGCCGTTAGAACATTTAACTACTTGCTTCGAAATGTCCAAATATTTTGCGTAAGTGAAAAGCAAGAAACTCGTCGACGTAACATACTGCAAATTGCTTTCACTCATCTTGAACAGAAGCCCACCTGCAACACACTTAAATAATGATTTTTTGTGCATATAGTCATCATAAATATCGGGTTTGTGTGTTTATCCAATATAAATATGGATTATTGGAAATCAATGCAATAGTGAAACCTGGCGTGTATTGCGAAGATGAACTTTCAGGCAGAAGAGAACAAACTAAGCTATCAGCATGGCCTCTGTAATCCTCTAGGGATTTCACATTTTTAACAAGAAACTCCTGCAAAATCAAAGTGCATGTAAGAATCAGTATCGACAGCAGCCATTGTAGTACAAGATGAAGACATTGAGGAGGACTTTTCTCTTCTTCATTTTAAAACCTTGGCTAACAGAACTCTAGCACCGGCGTGCTTTTCATCCCAACTGAAGATATTGTCGCTGTCGTCAGCTCCCAAATTGGGTCCATTGGTTTGAATGTAGTTTACATACGATGGGTTTCCTGTGGCCTTTTGTAACCATGCTGCTGCCCACAACAATTCATCCTGCCATCAAAAGTGCTTTTGTTTGGGTCAGTGGCTTCTACAGCAGCATATCTATAATTCTATTTCTTCTAACAAAATAGTTATACTTGTACTTTTTCTACATCGAATATTAGACTTACACGATAACCAGAGTAGGAGCAATAGAACGGGCAAACTTCAGGCGAGAGGGCGTCACTGTAAGATCCTCTATACTTATCTGCGAAATCGAACACCTGGGAAAGGTACACAATTTCCACTCAAAACTCTCAAACATTTCAATAATGATTCGAACAGATGAAACAGAGTGAACATAATACAGCAACGCATATGACTGAAAGTAATGGTGAACTTACCCGCATTGCAGTTTGAAGGAGAAGGTTGGAATAAGACTTGTCTGATGATTTGAAGACAATGGAGGCAGCCGCGAGGGCCGCAGCAGTTTCAGCAGCCACATCTGAGCCAGGGTGCTGACTGTCCACTCTGTACACACTACGAGAAGTGTCCATATCTTCTGGTCTCTCCCAACACCTGTGATCCACGTTAGGATCAGCCACCTATATGCAGCACAACACCATATGAATACTTGTTGTTTCAGAAAACATATTCCACCATTTTGTATTGCTTCTGAATTTAGGTGCATAAGTTTTCCTTATCATATTACACAAGCTAAATATTCCAACAATATTTCTAATCGTATTACACAATCTAACAACAAAAGTATCCATTCATGTTGTAAACCTGCACATATAAAACTCGCGGTTTGGAAGCGGCTTTGAGAAGATAATCAGTAGCCCAACGGACGGCATCCATTGCATGTTGGAGATCGTCACCCATGTTTTGTCCAAACTCCACCACGCTCCATGACAGCATTGTGGTCGTGAAAGCCATTGGGAACCCAAATTTCACATTATCCCCTGCATCATGATATCCTCCGCTCAAGTCTACCTGTCATCATAACAACCATCATCATTATGTCACAAATGACCGAACAAAACAATAAACAAAATAAGATATGGAGAGGACGGAATGAGAAGATACATTTTGATCGGCTCCGTCAGCAACGGCAGAATTTCCTCTCCATCTCATCCTCTGATTTGAAGGGAGTTTGCCGGATCTCTGGCCTTCGAAAAAGAGAATGGATTTAGTGAGAGCATCTTTGTAATTATGCGAAGATGATGCAAATCTAGTCCTGTAGTCAACCACTCTGCCTCTCACAGCCATTATTAAACACAAGAAGCCTAAGCTCAGAACAAGGAGAGCTACTTTCCCACTCATTCTGGCTCCTACTCAACACTACCAGATATGCAAATGATTTGTGTATGCTGAACTAACCAATGGCTGCAATGTATAGAACTGCAAAACGATCCATGGAGGGAAGACGACAAAGTTCACTGTTCTAAACTGGGGTGGATGAAGAGGACAAGAATGTGGAATCCGGTAAAATCAAGCGCCCTAATTCACGAGAATGCTAGTCATTTTCCATGGATTGTATGGTAAACTTGGATAAAAAGAAATGTGCATGCGTTAACAGTCAAACGGTCATTTCCAAAGTCGTTTTGGTGACTGCGATCGAATGAATTCTAAAATACCACGAAAGATTCGTAGCAGAGTCACGATAGGTCGAGGGCCACAACTAAAGGGAGTTCTGATTTGAAGGGAGTTAAGGATCTTGAAAACTAAAGTGGAAAACCCCAACAAAAAATGAGATGCATCGGGAAAGAACTAGAGAATACGGTAATTAAAAATACTTATGGTTATGATTATTAAGGCAACCGCAAAGAATTTAAATCAAATTTATCATTTGAAAATAAATCAAATTGAATAAATGTTTTTATATGGAAGATGATCAAGTAGTAGTTAAGGTATTCTAGTAGTTGAGATAATATTTTGTCTTAATATTTATTATAATATTCTATCAATAGTTGTGACTTTGACGTTGTTATGGCGGATAATGGTTGTCAATAAATAAATGAAAAAATAAAAGAAATGATATATGATAATAGATGACATATTTATACATCAATAAATTACATGGATAAACAAATACTAGTGTTTAGTTTTTTTAATCTTTATGAACCCCTTGATAAAAAACACACTATCTTGTATCATATTTGTTGATGTAACATTAAACTTTGATTATAAACAAGCAACTTTCAAATAAACTACCTATTTCAAAAAGCTTATGCAACAAATGCTATATTATTAAGAAATTAGAAACAAATCAAATCAATTTCTACCTTGTACTATAGAATTTTTTTTTTAAATAAATCATATCTATTTTTTGCTTTTCTAAAATAAATTAACTTGATTATTTTTATTTTTTTAATAAATCAAATCCAATTTTTTCATTCAGTGAGACCACCTTTTAAGATTGCACTGAACTCTCATAGAAAGTGTAATCATTATATATTCTTTATTTTTAATTTTTAAATGAAAAAGTATTTAATGGATTACGAAAGAGATATAGGGGAGAGGACCCAGTACTTGAAGACCCTAATTTTGCACTTATCAAAACCTTACGTAAAAAATTCAAATTGCTCCCATTTTTTTACAGCAACGTAATTGGCAAGTGTTTACTTATAACTAAGGTTTCAAGTCCATGTCACTCGTTATGATGCCACATCAGCATGCTTTTTGCCAAGTTGTCCAAAACAGTCCAAAAAAAAAGTGAGACCAATAGTCGTGCATAAAGAATACCCATAGTTGAACAGCTGCTGTGGCATCACATCATTAGTTACTTTTTATATCAAAGGGTACATTTTCATTCATTTTTTGGTAATTATCATTGTACTAACAATTTTAAAGTCACAAGTATTAGTGCAATGTTGTCAAAAAAATTGGACATTAAGTCAGCAAGTGTAGGTATAAAGTAAACAATTTCTATCACAATCATTGGAACCCGTTCAAGTACTAGATCCTCTCCCCTATTATATTGAAAGAAAAATGAATTGAAAAAAAAAAAAACTTCGAAACTTTGGTTCTTGGATCCGGAAAAATACAATCTTCGGGACACGCCACGATTTGACGAATAAATCACTCTTTTAATTTGAGGCCCACGGCCATGTTAATATTTGCGCAGAGTCTCATGCTTTGGGCGGAATCCAAGACTAAATAGAAATCCACGCAAGCCAAAAATTGCTAAAAGGGCCCCATTGAGGCGCTCATATTGGTAAAATGAAAGAAATATTCATACACTTGGGACGTCTTCACGTGATTTAAGTTTGAAATGTTGTGAGCTCTGGCCGATATTCACGGATTCGTGTGCAATTCCCGCCTTTGATGGTCATCTTAAACTGCGTTTGGATCTTCCGCCTCATGTGATTCACGGACTCACCTCCACCATTTTCAGTCTCTACCAATGTCAGAATTTCTCATTTGTTTACGAAAGACATCTCTATTGTTTCCGGAACAGACCAAAATAAGTTTTTAATACATTTTGTCTGCCAATGGATAATATCACAGGAAAATTAGTTGACTTTCTTCTTATTTGGTGCTTTGTAAATAACGCCTTCAACGTACGAACCGCTTACTTGTAGGACCTACTTCCACCGTAAATTCGGTTTAAATTTCAACTGATTGGCCTTAAACGACCGGGAATAATGGGTAAAATTCTACTAAACGTGGGTGCTCTGAATGCGGCGCAACAGGTAAAATTACAAAGGAACAATTTGCCAATATGGGAAATAAGTCGTTACAAATATATGGAAGAACATGGGAATAATATCGTGTTATAATTGTGCGTTTGAATATTTTATCGATATTGATAAGCGGCGCGAAGGATGGTGTTGTGTATCAGTGATTGCCACACACGTGAAAAAGGTGGGCGTTCGGTAGCTTTAATTCCTGTGTGGCTCGACTTAAAACGCGATCTTACCATTTTTCTCTGCGCTACACACATTATTCTTTGACTTTCAATGTTTTTAAATGGCTTTTTCAAGTATCAAAATAAAATGGGACTAAGTAGTTTATATATATATATATATATAAAATAAGCCAAAATGTCTATTACACTAAAAAATTATAAAAATAGGTGTGTCAATATATAGATAGATAGATTTTTAATGTCCGCAAGGCTAAGAATAGTCTATGGGACAGCCTTTAGACTAAATCAGCTTTAGTACTTCAGATCTGTTTTTTGTTCAAGCTGATGATTAGCCCCCCTAACTTCTTATTGTACTCCTCATTGAATAAATTTTTCCATCCATAATGAAGAATATATAAAAGCTAGTAGCATCTACAATCAAGAGTGATTTAGATATTATTATTATATTTAAATTAAGATTTGTTTATATCTCAGGGGCCTAATTATCCTCTTTCTTTATTTACCTCATCCAACCCTACTCCCCCTTCTATCTTTCTTCAATCTCCCTCCCCCTATTTACCATACCCCCCTGCCCCCCCTCTCTCTCTCTCTCTCACAAACACACACACACACACACACACACTTATCCTTTATATCCACTTCATGTCTCTCACCCTCTCTCTCATGTCTATTTATCTCTTACAATCTCTCTCTATGTCAACCTCATGCCTCTAGCCCTATCTACCCTTGTCTTACTCTCTCACACATGTCCCCTCCCTTGTGTCTCTTTATCTCTCACATCTCTCACTCTCTTTCCCTTGTGTGAATCTTTATATATCATGACCCCTCCTATTATTACTACCTACTCTCTTTGTCTAATGTATCTTTATCTCTCAACCTATCTCTTGATGTATACTTCATGTCCCACCCTCATCCCCCTTTGTCTCACTCTCTCTCACATGCCTCCCTCTCTCTCTCTTTGTCCATCCCCATGTCCATCTATTTTGGGCCACAATTATACTCTCTCTCTTTACCCCATCTCTCTCCCTTCTCACTATTCCATCTTCCTCACCCTCTGATCGTATCTTCCTACTTTTATATTTAGTTTCATTATGTCAAATCATTATATTATTTACATTTAAATACTTAAATATAATACAATATTTAATTTTTGCATATAAAAGGTTGAATGAACATATTATTTTTTTAACCTAAACATATTATACATTCTAGATATTATTCATTAACTAAATGAACAACATAATTAAAAGTAGACTCAGAGTCACATACAGTAGTTCCAGCTACAGGGGTTTGCCCAAAAATAATTTTTTCCCCCCCTCTTATTAACTTCTCAAAAAGTTACATATATAAGCCTCTTCAAAATGGCTAGTTACATTTGATGATTACAGGGTAGAGCACCTCTGAACGAAATCAACTAAAAATAGGACATGATTGAATCATTGTCCATTATAGAGACCAAGATTACTGAGAGAATGCCAAAAATGGCTACAAAAAAAGAGAGAAGAGAGGGAATGATAGATGTCTAGAAGAATGTTAGAGCATCATGCCTTCTTAGGAGTAACTGCCTTAGCTTGATAAGCTTTCATCACATTCATTACTTTGTCTAGCTCCTCAACTCCTGGGATGATGATATTGCTAGCTCAAGTCATCTAGTAGTCATGCATCTCTATCAACTCGTCCACTCTGGAAACCTTTGATTGGAACTTCTTTGATGCATGCCTTAAGATTGAATCAATTGATGAAAGCTCCAAGATTTTTGACATCTAGAAATTGAGTGGATCAGCAGCCTCATCAACAAACGCTAGGAACTTGGTGTTGGGTGATGCGACGCGCTCCCCTGCCCACAGGTGGTTAATTATGTGGTGTTCCATGTTCACTAACAGTCATGGCTTTTGGTGCAACGGCAAATGGGCCCAACAAGTGGTATCAGAGCTATGGTTGTGTTGTTGTAACCCTAGATTGAATCCATGGGAATGCATGAGAGGATAAAAGAAAGGGCAGGATATATGAATGATTTATTGCAGGCCTGAGGGTTTTGGATTTGCTGTTATGATGGGATGTTAAAAGATTTGGGCATGTGAAATTGTTAGACAAAAGATTTTTTTGGATGTTTCATTTAAATGAGGGTTTTGGGGGGTAGCTTGCAGAAATGACCTCCTAGGTAAAAACAGACCTCATCATTGGATCCAAGTCGACATTTCCATAAAATTTGATATACAATATGCCCTAGTTTGGCCATGTTCAGAGGAAATGAAAGAGTTTTTTGAATTCAGCCCATGATGGCCATCAAATTTAATCCTGTCGGAATTTTCGTCATAGAAAAAAAAGAAAAATGAAAAATCGTACTGAAAATGGTAAAAAGACTGTCTTAGTAAAATGGTCATAACTTTCTCTCAGAATATCGGATTTCAGAGTTCTTATAGGCGTTGGAAAGCTAATTCAGAGCACTACAACATGGTGTAGGTTTGGTTCTATGATTTTAAAATTTTGTCAAGTTTTAAAAGCCCTAAAGATAGATGTTATTTATTTTGAACACGGATTAGGGCGTAACTTAGGCATACGGAGTTGGATTTTGGACTTCGAGTAGTCAACAAAAAGCTCTTGGAAAGCTCTACACATTGGTTCAGATTTGGTGTAGGTTTAGCATTATTTATTTATTGATATATTGATCTGAACAGTTTATAGATATATTTTGACTATGGTAACATTATGAGTTTATGGCATTGGAGATTTAAGTTTTGATGTCATTGTATACTTAGTTCATATTTCAGATTGGTCTCATGATGATATGGTTATCAGTGTTTGGTTTGAATATGTATGATGACTTGTTGGATTTACAAGTTGTGCAATGTTGTAAGCGGTCTATCCTCTCAATATCTACTAATCGACCATTGGCAGACACATAGGATTCTGTGTGCAGCACTTTCAAATATTCAAATAGCTTTTCTATGACCTTATGCACTAGGTCATGCACATCTTTAAGCTCATTTCCAGATCTTACAAATTTTTCCACTATAAACTCCAAATATTTTTTCCAATGAAACAATGGCTCTTTAGCTTTTTTAAGGATCCCATGGGAGATGGCAACATTAGTCTTCATATCAATCACTTCTTCTAGGATGAGTCACAAATAATTTCTGACTTCAAATTTACATTAGGTGCATTAAAATATTGCTCTTTAGTGTCTTCATTTGACTACTTAGACTCACCGATTTATAGCATCTTTCTCCTCTTTCTGGGTCCATTGGTGGTTTTCTTGACCCTTTTCTTGGAAGATGGTGGTGGTTCTTGTTTAACCTTCACCAATCTCACTAATTTCCTCTACATAATAGATACATCATCTTCAGGTTTCCTCTTTTGATGTTCATGTTATGCTCTGACTAGTTAAATTTGTGTGACAATTGCATAAGATGCAATAAGAATTTGTGAAGTAGGCCCTACTACTATCACATCCACAGATGGTTTTGCAATGACAATGGGTGTGGCTACCAATACTTGTGTCTTCATACTACCTTTCATCTCTAGAGTTATACCTTTGATCTCATTAAATTGTTCCCTTGTCATGTTAGATTCCTTTAGAATGGATTCAATTTTCTTTTCCACATTCTTCTTGATCTCCTTATTGTGAAGTTCAGAATGAACTTCCCTTATCTTCTCTTCATAAGTACCCCATCTTGGACATTAAGTGCCCCTTTCAGACTACAATATTATCTTTGCATAACCTTCAATGAATTCTTCACCCATTTCATATCCCATGGGTTCAATAAACTTTACTCTAGGTTCCACTGCTTCCATACAAGTAGTATTAGTCTCTACCATAAAAAAAAATATTTTATTTTTATATTTCTCCACCATGGCAGGAAGGATTCTATATCTTTATTTCATTTATGATTGGAAGCTTTTCATCATTCTTTCAATATCTCTATCTCTAACATTCTCTAGTTTGGCCCTATAACACTAAGTAACCATCTTCATTGAGCATTCATCACTGTCCCAACTTGTCATACCAAGAAACTACTTGGTTGCAAAGATAAACAAATGTGTCAATAGAGATTCAAATCTAAAGACCGCATTCTTAGACTTCTTCAGCTTTGCAATGTTTTCCAACAACTGCACTCTAAAAATCTCTCACATATTTACTTTCCTTTTCTCAACTGCCATGACATAGGCTACATACAAAAATCCTACTGGAAGAGAGTTTATTCTGGAACTATGATTCAACTTTTAACTATAATCTTGCTCAACACTCTACACCATTGTCCTAGATCGGGTCAACTCTCATATTCCTTCCATCAAATTTAGTTTTCAAGTTTTCCTTAACTATCATTCCCACATTCATGTTATTCACTAGATTACAACCTTCATTTCTCAAACTTGTGACCTTATATATTAGGTAATTTTCAATTGCAATAGGCACATCACCTAGCCAAAAAAATTCTTCATGAACTCGACTTATGATAATCTTGCTCCACTCATGATTATTGAATTTTGTGAAAAATGTATACTTTACCAGGTTTAATTCATTCAAATATGCATACTCAAATTTTAGGGTTAGGTCTCCATTAAACATAACTCCTAAATCCTTGTGTATATGTTCATCTCCAACACTCTCAAATTTACAATGAATAATGTAACTTCTAACATCTTCTATGTGAAGTACATTTGGCAGGATTTGAGAAAATTCTCCTAACAAATCATCAATTAAAGAAACAAATGGGTGCTTCTTGAATTTGTACCTAGGTCTCTCACTTATATCACAAACTGATTGGCTTGCCATATTGCTTACTATTTGTAGTGGAAATTCCAACAAAAGCTTTGTAAAATACCTTTAATATCATGTTTAGGGCTTCTGCAACTTTGCACTTCAAACACTTCACTTCGCACTTCAATTCACTATCAAATCACTAATTAATTACTCCAAGCTCTTCACCTGATCAAATGGTACTAAATATCTTATTGGCAATCCTTAAATCATTTCAATTTTAACTCTGCATTAAATGTGAATCTAATTCTTCTTCAAAAGTTGTCATTGATTACAAGTAAACTCATTTTCTTCTATATGACTTACTGCTATCACACAAATGCTTCCACACTCGAACATAGCTTCCTCTCTATGTTGTCTACCTTCTACTGACTGCACAACTTCTAATTTGCAATATCTCATCAATTATGATTAACTAGTTTTCTACCTCTTCTAGAAATGCTTAATTCGGATAAGATGAGTCACAAATAATTTCTGACTTCAATTTCCTATTAGGTGCATTAAAATACTGCTCTTCCAAAATTGTATGAGAACTTTTTGGGTTACTTGCTTTCACAAATGCTTCTTTTCATCAACGTGTTCTTTAATTGCTTTCTTCTTATCGTTGTCACTTCCATTACCATTTCTTCTATAATTTTTGTTATTGTTCCTTTGGTGATTAGGATTCCTATTGAAGTTCCTTTTGTCCATTCTGCAAAATCGTGGTGTGTGTCCAAAGTTATTGCATAACTGACATATAGGTGCATTCCTTCTCTAATTGGTTCTATTTTGACTTTCAAGTTCTCTACAATTCCTTACAATATGTCCAGGGTTGTTATACTTGTAACATACAAACTATTTCCTTTCACCATCATTTGATCTACTATGGGATCTTCCTCTTTCATTACCTATAGGGTTAGTTTTCTTAAACATTTTACTATTCCCATTATTACCATCAAACTTAGGTTTCTTACAATCTACTACTTTATGTCTATAACCATGACAATTATAACAATAGAAATTAGCTATAGGTTTAAAAGAACTACTTGTGCAATCTCTCTTCATATGACCAACTTCATTGCATATGAAACATCGACCTCTGAATTCATGTCTAACTTTCTTGGATGATTCAACTTGCTCTATTTTCTTTGGTTCATCAAATTTCTCAGAAAAATCAACTAACTCAATTCCTTTAGATGGTCCAATCTTACTTTGATTAGTTTATTTAGAATTAGGGGTTTCAACAACTAGATTTGGTTATTTTCTAACTTCAGTTTTCTTGGTTGATTTCTCAATAATATATCCAAGAGCTATCTTATCATAAGAGGGTCTCTGATAAAATATTTGCTCATCAATTTTCTCACTACTGGAATAAAGCTTCCCTAACTGTTGTTTAGCTTGTGTCAACTCTACTTTCACAATAGTGTTGTACTTTTCTAACTCTACATTCTCTATCTTAATAGAATCTAATTCAGATGTCACTTGAGTTAACTAGGATCTAAGGTCTGCATTCTCAGCTTTTAGATCTGGTTCATTCTTATTGTGATCTTTCTTAAGAATTAAGTTAAGTTCAACAATTTTCAACTCATGTTCCAAAATATAATTTTCTTTTTTGATGTCCATGTTTGAGGGCATTTTTATACCTTCAAATGGTAGTAGCAATGTGAATTGCACAAGAGAACACCAAAACCTGATCTGGTTTACCATAAATAAATAAAAATTTGATTGCATCTCCATCCATGGCACCCTAAAAACAAGGTAAGTCTTCATTCTATCTATTCTTTATGTATTTTTATCAGATTTTGTAATTTGGTTTTATAATTTATAGGTTTTGTAATTGTTTTTAATTTTTTTTAATAATATAGATGCATCAAGGAATCCAAGAAAATGAGGGAGAGAAGAAAGACCACCTCCTACATAATCAAACCCTCCACCCATCATAAAACAACCAAAAAATACTCCACCCATTGTGACACAATCACAAAACACTCCACCTGTAGTGAAATAACCACAAAACCCTCCTATAAATGTTCTTGTTCAACAACCACCGCCTCCTATAAACCCTCTGTGCATACAATTACATCATTTAACTACTACACAAGAGGACCTCATAAACCACCTCTCACAAAATAGTGCTAACATTACCCAAATGGTCAATAGGTTGTGGTCATCTACGCTTTCTCGCCACTCAAACCTAGCGAATAAACTTGAACAAATTGCCCAAAATACAAATGAGGTGTGTGGGGAGGTTACAATAATGGAGTATATGGAGGGATATGTGTTGTGCATTTCATGTCAATGGGTTATCATATCAGCAAGTGAAAGATAAAGACACAAAGAAACACTTACTATATGTTCTCTTTTCACCGATCCTATATCTGGCAACTCCCTATTACACACAACCAAAAACTTTTCCTATTCATTGGTGCACTCATGCCAGGATGAGATCATGTTTTTAGGATAGGTGGTATATGGTAGACCTACCACCATGTAGTAATTATGAGGTGCCTCTATATTTTTTGAAAAATCTATATTGTGAGTTCATCCTTGGTAAGAAGCCAAATTACTTTGACATCCTTCAGTTCTAGGGTAGAGGGAGTGGCTCTGCGTAGGATAGACCTAGGGATCATAGGGTGGTACCACAACATGAGAGGAGATGTACAACATGAAAAACCATGCCTCATGTTGTGCTCCAATCAATTGTAAAGGAGTCTATTGGTTTACAGACTCTTCATGCGACTACAACATTGACAGATGTTATCATTCAGCATGGCTCACAGTTAGGTGGGTTTCCTTTGCTTATAGCACCCTGGTCATCATCATATGCACCTTTAGGGTCATCACAGCATGCAACAACTCCATCATCATTACCTATGACACCAGGGTCATCACAGCATGCAACAACTCCATCATCATCACCTGTGGCACCTCAATCATCATAGCCTACGATAGGTCCATCAACATCACCTACACCACCAGTGTCATCTCCACTTATGTCACCTACACCACTAGTGTCATCTCCACTTGTGTCACCTACACCACCAATTTTATCCTCACTTGTGCCACCTGCATTGTCATCACATGCATCATTACAGTCTTCAGGGCCCAATCAACATTTTTTTTTTAGTTGTCAGTACATGTGTGATGTGATAGATATGGAGGAATCTTAGGATGGAGTTTCATCTCATCCATGTGTACATTGTGGGTATACTTGTTATTCATACAGAGGTGGAGATTTCACACTCATAGATGATTTGATGGTGATGGTCTTTGAAGGATGGGGGATACAGGTTTGTTTGTTTGGGTTTTGACACGATATTATTTAATCACCTAAATATCATAAAAGTAAAAAAAAATTATAGATCACTCTAGATTGATATGTGAACAATATGCAATGCAGGGTGCAACAAGCAGTACAAGAACACCGCATAGTATTCAATCTACTAGAGGTGTGAAGCTAAGAGCAAGAACACCCGAGGTAAAAAAAATTATATATTCTTAAAAGTACAATAATATATTAGCTATAAAATATTGTTTCTTAATTGGTATGACACTAGCAACCCACTTATAGATCCTCTTCCATCTCCTACCATCATTGAAACCCTCCCATTCATCAAATCCATCCAATTCCCATCCACATCTATTGCTCCTAGCATTACCCAAACCCCATCTAATGAACCTCATGAGTTTTGACATAATATTATTTAATCACCTAAATATCGTAAAAACAAATTTTAAAAGAAAAATATGGAGCACTTTAGATTAATATGTTCAAACAATATGAAATGTAGGGTGCAGCAAATAGTATGAGAACACCACATAGTACTCATTCTGCTAGAGGTGTGAGGCTAGGATCAAGAAAACCTAAGGTAAAGTTTTTGAATATTCTTAAAAGTACAATAATACATTGGATTTGAAATATTGTTTCTTAATTGGTATTCTTAAAAGTACAATAATACCTTTCCATCTCCTACCATCATTGAAACCCTCCCAAATTCATCAAATCTATCTAATTCCCATCCACATATCTTGCTCCTAGCATACCTAAACTCCATCTAATGAACCTCATGAGCTCATCCTCCATATACCTATCTGCATTAAAAAACCTCTATATCACATAGGGTGTCTTGCAGGAGTGTGGAGATCATGAATCTCCACTTTTATTTCTTGACAAGGTGCCAAAAGTTCATTCGCATCTCTCTTTTCCTTCTCGATCTCTTTGTTTTCAATTTCTAGGCCTTGTACTATCCTTCCAATATCATCCTTCAAGTCCTTTTTTCTTCTTGACCTCCTATGATCTTCTTTTTGTTATTGTACCTTCTTGTCATTTACAACATTATCTCATATTTATAACAATACTCTTTACTATTTTATAGGGCTTGTCAGGGGCTGAGATTTCTCAACTTGATGATGCCACACTTTCTACCATTAACATTGGCCTTGAGAGCTATGCGGTAGCATAGTTTGTACACCTATCAAGTTTACAATTTGAGTTGAACTCGTGATGTGTCTTATTGATTCCTCTTATGTTATATTTTTTTCTTCTTCAAGCTACTCCACATAGCTTGAGGTTTGGAGAAAAGGGAAAGAAATAAGCAAGAACAATGAAACAAAAAAAAAAAAAGTATTAAATACAAGTCAAGTTTATATTTTGAAATTTATTATGATTGAATGTATATACATGTACTTGATATTGATGAATGCATGTTGACTTGTTTGTTGAATATATGTAGAAATAATTTAGTTTTGTAGAGTTAATGAATGCACCTGAGACTATCAATGTTGAGGCAATGGAAGAGGTAAATTTTCATATTTTTCTTCTTATAAATTTTAGGTTATAGTATGCATTTGTTATATATACATATTAAATAGTTGCATTTACAAATAAATACATGTTTATTTTTTTTAGTTTTATAATAATTATCAACATTTTTTCTTATTAACATGTGTTATTTATCTTTTACCTATTACAACACTATTTGAGACTTCATGCAAATCCTTTCCCATTTTATTTTGTTAGGAGTCCCGAGCATCAAAGATAAGGTCAAACACAACACAGGCCAAAGGTATGTATGTAGAGTCTTAGTTGAAGCCCTTTTGTAATCTCAATTTGGATTGCTTATGTGTGTGATAGAAATCCTTAACACCTACTCCACTATTCTAACATTTTATCACGTACCATACATGTTGTGCCTCATACTAGCATTGATTCGTTAGTGGTTATAGCTCCTACTAGCACAAGAGATCTAGCTTAGGCTGCAATATGTTTTTTTATTTTTTCACTCTATTTTGAATCCTTAATGCCACTCTATAATGCTAACATTTAATCGCTTATCATATAGGTTGTGCCTCATACTAGCATTGATTCATTGATGATTATGCCTCCCATGAGAATTGATTCATTAGTAGTTGTGTCTCCCATCATTACTCTACCTCATCATTTTGTTAAGAGTCTCACCCATCAATGAAGGAGCCCATTACCACTATCATTCGCTCCAACTATGGGACAAAGGGATGAGGCAATGAACAACTCAACTATCATTAGAACCCAATTTCTAGTTATTTTCATATTACTTATAGATAAGATATTTGATGGTGTATTTTAATTTTTCTTCTACAGACACTTGGCAAGCCACAAACTACATCAAAGAGACTCAATTTTGATGATTATGTATAGTCATAGATATTGATCATGATATACATATATAGTTGTGGTCATCACATGACATTGACATATATTCAACTTTCGTATTATATATATTCAAGATTTTTATTGTGCACATTTAACATTTATATTGTACACCTTCGACATCTGTTGAGTATTCAACTTTTTTATTTTATATATTCGATATTTTTATTGTGCACATTTGACATTTCTATTGTACACATTCGGCATTGGTTGGGTATTTGACTTTTGTATTGTATTGATGAGACATAACACCTTTTTGTAACTATATAATTGAAATGACATAATATATTGTTCATTTTGATATACATTAAACTTGGATTTCCATACAACTTGTTCAATGTGTGCATACAAACTTGTATTTCAAGTTACTTTCTTGCAATCAATCAAACACATGAATGTTCATTATTTTATATAAAAAATGTAACATGTTTATCATATTTATTTTAACATGTAATCATATGTCACTTATTTTGATGTAATAAGACATGAAAGGTAAAAATATGTCACAATTTTTGTATTTGTGTCAAAGATCACAGCCTGATAGTGCATAGAGACCCTTAGAGACACTTTCATTCTGTGTGGTTGACACTGTCATAGGGACATTGTAGCTGAAACAAGGTTGGTCCTAGGCTAAACCCAAGCAACTAGAGCTAATAGGGAACGATGATTCAATCCTAGGACCAATAGTTTGAAATATAGACAACCTTGCTCATTTTAACTAAGCAACATTGCAACTTTTGGCAATAGGCGAGATACAGATGCCAAATCCAAGCAAAGTCAAATATCTAAGAGCCGAGATAGGTTATTGTGGGCATAGATAATGTGATCCTATAGCACTTGACAATTCATCAATATCTTGCACGAGCTCAAAAAAATACCCAATCAAAGATCGCAACCCAATGGTGCTTAGATACCCTTAGGGATGCTTCCGTTTAGTGTGGTCGATATCGTTGGAGGGATGTTGTGGCTGAAACAAGGTTAGTCCTAGTCTAAACCCAACCAACTAGAGCTAATAGAGTAGATTATTAGATTCATGTACTTTCCACAACTTCTTGTTAAGAGGCCTACCACGATATAGTATCAATTGAATATTTTTTGCAACAATAAGATTAGAGTAATGAAGAATATATCTATGTGTCTCAAAATCTCAAATAACCAT
The DNA here is from genome assembly GCA_028749045.1 of Cupressus sempervirens. NCBI lineage: Eukaryota > Viridiplantae > Streptophyta > Pinopsida > Cupressales > Cupressaceae > Cupressus > Cupressus sempervirens. The sequence goes on along the minus strand of CM053785.1, from coordinate 661,615,446 downwards.
GTGTAGATTTCTTGATAGGGTACCTACATTTAATTGTAAAGACAATTTAAAGTCAGAATTGATACATTATACATGACAAATTGACTTAAAGAGATCTTCATGGTAGGGGACTAAAATATACTACCTTCTAAGCCATGTGCCTATCATAATGATAGATACTATTGTGTACTCAATATCCTCACCATCAATGACTATAACTATCAGTTTCTTTTTGGGCTCAATACACTAATATAGAAAGTAATATGTTCCTTCATCATTATTATGATAAGCAATAACTACATATGCATGACCTTCATTATATATAAGGATAAGTTAATGGAAAAATTGAAAGTAATCTATTTTAACCAAGTATTAAATTGATAACTTAGTACCTGGTTCAACTAGGTTAGATACATGCTCAAAATATGTTGATGCTTCAACCTGGTTGAGTTGTAGTGTTGTAGGAAGTTGATATGAATCAATTTGATGCAAAGGTCTAAAAGACCATTGGTCAACCCGCTCTCTTGATTCACATTCATCCCATAAATGTTGCATACACAAAGAGCAAAAGCATGTGCAATCTTTCTAGTATGAACAGCTAGTGACATTGCATTTGAACTTCGCAATGAATGCATCTCACTTGATCTTGTAATTGTACAACAATCTTGTAAATTTTCAATGTTAGGTTCACGTATCAACCAAAAATATCTAAAAACCATAGACTTACATGTATTACCTGGTCCATTCATAGAATTGCACCTTTGGACAATTGTTTAAGCATTTTCTAATATCGTGCCACCTTCGTACTTTAATTCCTCTCTACTAAGGGCTTTTTTCACACATGCTCCAACACCATCATGATCTCCCTTTCCATGTCCCACCTCAATGAAATTCCAAAAATTTTGCACTCCACTTGTCACATGCATCCTACTCAACCAATAGAACATCCTTTCATTCTTAAATTGTATAGTGCAATTGTCTGACATTTCATAAAACTATGTTTGAGTCATATCCAAAAAAAAAAATTACATGTGGCTTATGTTTTATTTTTCCAATTCATCTTTTGAAAACATCTTTTTGGTTTGATGAAGCCCTTTTGTTGTCACGCTAAAATTTTTCTATTAATGTTCTTAATGCATCAACAATAACTTTATCCTTACGTGAGAGTATACCTTGGAATGACCAAAAAGAAGTCTCATTAGAATTCTTAATTTTCTCTCACCTCACTAAGGCTTTGACTAATGTTGTTCTACTTATCCGTAATAATTTACTTGTTTTTTTTATCATACAAGTTTTTTCCATTTCCTTTCCCATTATGGTTGATGTGAGGACCCATTGACTTGTATTAGCATCTTTAGTACATTCTTTTGAACCAATGGATTTTTATGTATTCTTTTGAACTACTATTTTCAGATGTTCTTAACCCCAAAATTCCTAGTGTCTCTCTAAATTTTGGATTTCTAACCATTTCAAAAAAAAGTTGGCATCTTCCACTTTGATTTAAATTTTTAAAATAGTTATTCCAAATATTTTGAACAATTCTCCTATAATTTATTTCGAACAATTTATCATGCATTGGCTTCAAAATATTTTCATCAATGTCAATTAGAATTTTTTATTTTCTATGAATTATTCTAGGTTTTCATTACCTACATCATGTGCATTCATCATTTCAACTTGAGTTGTCACATTAGGGGCATTAGGTGACGTAAGTTTATTTTTCATAATCATTTTAATTGGGGTATGTTGAACATTTTCATTTGTCAAATTAGGTGAGTTTGTGACATCAATATCAATAGGTAGATTTTCATCACTTACATTGGAGGAATTTGATGATGTACCTTCATGTAATCTCCTCATATGCTCCCTAATTTTTGCCTTTTTTGCCTCTTATTTTTCAATCGTTCATCTCTTGTTCTTTCCCATGATTGTAGATGCAAATTGCCTTATAAACAATAAGATGAATAAATAAACAATAAGATATTAACATGATTATTTTATGCTAAATCATAAGATACTAACATAAAATAAGATGTTGGCACATGAAAAGTATAAAATTTAGCATTTCCAAGCACAAAAAACCTTACACTTTCATACCCGGTATATAAATACATGTGAACAACAACAAAACCTAGTCCAAACTGCACTGAAACAACATAATAATCGTTGAAATGTTGTTTTATTTACAGTTTTCAATAACCCAATTGGGCTTTGTATAACCCAATCAGATAATTGATTTCTAATTGCATTATCCAAGTTCTATTTTATTACTACATAATGGTAGATTGAAGGAGGGAGGGAGTGATGAAGAGAATGAGAGAGAGGGGGGGTGAGGATAGGATAAAGAGATAGAAGGGGATACAGAGAGAGAGAGAGAGAGGGGGGGGGGCATAGGATGGAGAAAGGATTAGGGGATAGGAGAAAGAGAGAAAGGGGATGGGAGAAAGATAGAAAGGGGATATGAGTGTGTGTGTGTGTGTGTGTGTGTGTGTGTGTGTGTGTGAGAGAGAGAGAGAGAGAGAGAGAGAGAGAGAGGGGGGGGGGGGGGGAGGGGGGGGGGCATAGGATGGAGATAGGATTAGGGGATAGGAGAAAGAGAGAAAGGGGATGGGAGAAAGATAGAAAGGGGATGTGTGTGTGTGTGTGTGTGTGTGTGTGTGTGTGTGTGTGTGTGTGTGTGAGAGAGAGAGAGAGAGAGAGAGAGAAGATGATGATGATGATATGATAGAAAGAGTGAGAGAGAGAGAGGGAGAGAGAGAGAGAGAGAGAAGGGAATAGGAGAGAGAGAGAGGGAGAGAGGGAGAGGGACATGAGAGAAAGAGAGGGATAGGAGAGAGGCTGAGAGAGAGAGAGAGAGAGAGAGAGAGAGAGAGAGAGAGAGAGAGAGAGATTAGGGGATATGATAGAAAGAGTGAGAGTGTAAAGACCCTTGCCCAAACTACTCACAATTTGTCCAAATTTGCTACTTGTAATTTTTTCAAACAAATCGCATGCAACCCTGTAACTTGCTAATCTAAATGCAGAAATGTTATACCAATAATATTCAAGATATTTACTAATTGCAAAGAGTCCTATGATGTTGAGACAAGGTCCTTGATGCAATGTAGTTTTTTCTTTGTATTCTGAAATGTAATAGATGTAGTATCATAACCTAAATGTGTAGCTACAACTCATAGACATTATATCAAAAAATTGACATACACCCTCTGATTTAACATTCAATGCTCAAATCAACAAGTGATAACTTAAAAAAATGCAATTGTCTAACAATGAAGTTAATGCCAAGGCCAAGACTCTTGGCTTACAACTCATATAATAATTCCAAACAAGTCTGATACAAAATGTTCAATTACAGCAGCTACCATGAATGCACATAAAATATCATTAAACTTTTATGAAGGAACCTACAACATGCAGTGTGTTGTTGATCAAATGTTGATGACCACACTGATGAAATAGCAACTGTGTTGCACCCAAAAAATCTACTCCCAAACTAGTTCCAGCTCTGCCAATAGGTACAACTATACCTACACTAGTTGTATGACTCCTAGCAAAAAAAAATCCTGGAGTTTTGGTTTCTGAAAATACCAAGGAAAGGGGCACCTAGGGTGGTAGAATGTCCTCCCAAAATTATAAAATCAGACTCCTAGCCGGTTGGAAGTTATGAGAAAAAATGTATGCCTTCGTTGTATAACAAGACCTATCAAAAATGCCTCAGAAATGCCCTGATTTATATCCAAAGTTCTCCCAAACTAATCCTCTTGATGTATCAATGAAGCACAAGTTTACTTGCAACAAAAACCTCAAACCCTTAATCAGGTCTCTGTCCAAAACTGAATACATCAATGGAGCTCAACATGAAATGGTTGAATACCACTTCTAATGTGCAACCCTTCAAAAGGTCTTTCACTTCCTCAGTTATGCAATCTCTTGAGAGGTATCATTCTCAAGGGTTATGCTAAATATTTGCAAACCTGGATGGTGCCACAAATGCTCAAAGAGAATGGTAGTAGAATCATCAATTCCCGCCCGTCCAAATGAGAGGCCAAGCCCTCTATTTATTTACTTTTCTAAGCAGTTACTAAGGACTTCTAGAAGAATCCTTTTCTAAAAAGTTACTAAGAACTTCTAGAAACATCTGTTATAAAATCCCACTATAATGCACTTTATAATAAATAACTTTATAAAAAAGTGCAACTCAACTTAGAATTATAACATGTAGGCCCCGTATAAATGATAAAATATAAATAAAATAATATCTCCAAGAGCATAATGAGCCATCCAATCACCAAATAAATGCCAAAATGACTCTCTCATCAATCCCATCTGCCTACGAGAGTCTGTAATAGGAAAATTCATGAACAATGCCATGTCATACTAAAGAGGGGACATTACAGTATGCCCCTCCTAAAATTGCTTGGCCTCAAGTAATCTCAACTCCATGTACTACAAAATAGCTTCCCCCTCCCAAGTAGCATCCTCAACAGGTAGATCTTTCCACTTAACTAGGTATTCTCTAATCACCCTCCTGCAAAGCTATTTTTTTCTACTCTCTAGGATGGATTTTGGCACTAAGATCAATTTTCCCTCATCATCTAAGGGAGGTAATACTGCAAACGGCACCACATTCTGACCCAACGCCTTTTTGAGGCGTGACACATGAAACACATTGTGCACTCTACTATCTGCGAAAAGCTCCAATTCATAAGCCACCTCACCAACTCACCTGATAATCCTGAATGGTCCATCATAGCATGGCTTGAGTTTCTTTGCACCACTCTTCTTAAGAGTAGACTGCTTGTATGGCTGCAACATGAGGTAAACCATATCATCTACATCAAAACTACGCTCAGTCCTCTTCTGGTCTGCATACTGCTTCTGTTGGTTCTGAGCTCTAGCAATATTTTCTCTAAGAGTAGCAACTATATCCTTACTCTCCTGTAATTATTCACTTGCACTAGGTACCCGACTGTCACCCAAAAACAAATCAAAGAAACTGGGTGCCTCATAACCTTAAAGTGCCATGAAGGGTGTCATCTATGTAGTCATGTGGTATGTAGTATTGTTGCAATACTCACAGAGATATATCCACCTGACCCAAGCTTGCTATTGAGCTGCCACATAATTTTGAGAAGAATGATCAAAAAGACCTAGTTTTGTTGAAGACTTTGAATGCTCTTCATCTATTATGAGAGCCTAGCAGACAACAAGAAGTGGAAATTATTCAAGATAGTGGAGTAGGGTTTGGATTGGGGGATCTCTGATTGAAAAGGTCCTATAGGTCCATATGGTGGTCTAGAAAGACACCCTAAGTCTCAGAGGTAGACAAGAAGCATGAATCAATGATTGATTCATCCCTACTTCTTCCTATCAAGTGGTATCTAAGCCTGCAAAAGGTGTGGGAAAAGCAAGTGCAAAGTAAGGTGAATGTTTTCACTTAGTGAATCTAGTGGTTCTAGCACAATGGTGACCAATTCCAAATTGGCCAAGAGGGTAGAAGAACAAGAGAAGAAAGTAGAAGAGCAAGAGGAAGACAATAGGTCTTTGAGAGAAAGATGGCACAACTTGAATAGTTGTTGAGTGAGGTCCAAGACACAACTAATAAAGTCAAGGACAAGATGGAGCATAAAGAAGAGAAAGAAGCTAAAGAGAAAGAGATTTAGTTGGAAGAAGAAAATCCAACACCAGACCCTGTTTTTCCAGAAGAGCCTTTCTTGAAGGCAATAAAAGCAATAAATAGTAGAGCCTTGGAAGGCATTCCTCTATTCAATGGCAAGATGGATCTAGACCTCATCATGGAATGTATTGAAGGAATGGAGAATCATTTTGAATGAGATGGTGTCTCTGATGCTCAAAATGTCAAGGTGGCAAAAATCAAGGTTAAGAGGTACTGCTCTAACCTGGTGAAAGTTTGTTCAAACATAGAGGGAAAAAGAAGGGAAAAGTCTTGTTGTCACTTGGAAAGGAATGGTGGGTAAAATCAAGCAAGCTTACATTCATAAAGATTATGAAATACAATTGCATAGGAGGAGACATAATCTGAGGCAAAAAGACATGGATGTGCACTCTTACACTGAAGAGTTCCAAAAGTTATGCTCAAGGTCCAAGGTGGTAGAAGATGAAAACATCAAATTGGCAAGATATTTGAATGGACTCAAGTGGTCTATCCAAGAAGACATGAGCCTTGTCTCTCCTAAAATAGTCCACCAATATTATCAAATAGTTTTAAAGGTGGAAGAGAAAGGAAAAAGAAACCAAGGTTGTACCTCAAAGAACAGAGGAAGAGGTAGAGATGGTATAGGACAAAGAGGAAGCTATGGAGGTAGGAGAAATGAAGGAAGATCCCAAGGTGAGTCCAAGTTGACTAAACAAAGTGGAGAAACTAGTAAAAGAGGTGGTTCAAGAAGAGGTAGACACTAAGGTAGATCACCAGGAAGAAGGGGACCATCCTACTTTGCTACAATGAAATGTTACCATTGTCAACAACTTGGGCATCCTGCTTATGGGTGTCCTAAAAAGGGATTAGCATCACAAGGAGAAAAGAAGATAGCCTACATCCATGAAGATGATTCAAGTGTGAATTCACCTAACATTTAGTTAGATTCTGAAAGTGGGGAGAACTTGATGATAAAGAGGATCTTGATCAAAGAACCAGTCAAAGGAGAGCCCAAGCAAAGAAGATCACTCTTTAGGGTGAGATGCAAGATTATGGGAAAGGTATGCAAAATTATCATAGACTCAAGGTCTACTAATAACATAATTTTAGAGGAAGCCATAGCTAAACTCAAGATTCCAAAAATACCTCATAGCATTCCCTACAAGGTCACCTAGCTAAACAAGGATCAACATGTTTTGGTAAATGAGCAAGCATGGATTGAGTTCACCATAGGAGGATATAAAGAAAAGATTCTATGAGATGTTTTACCCATGGATTCCTATCACCTATTACTAGGTAGACCATGGTGGTTTGATAGGAAAGCCATACACAATGGTGAGCTCAACTCATACACCTTCAAGAAGGATGGGGTAAGTTATAAAATTTAGTCATTACTAGAATCTGAAAACCAAGGAAGTGGACCTAATGTGCTGCTATTGAAGGGGAAAGAGTTATGCCATTGTGGTGAAACCCAAGAAGAAGGAGAAGCTAAGGAGGCAATACCTCATGAGGTGCAACATATTCTTGATGACTTTAAGGATATTATATTAGATGGTACACCAATAATACTACCACCTAAAAGAGCAATCAACCATCAAATAGACTTGGTTCTAGGAGCATCTCTTCCAAATGAAGCACCTTACAACCTAACTCCTAAGCAGAATAGAGAAGTTGCAAAGTAAGTGCAAGAGTTGATGGATCAAGGGTTGATAAGGAAAACCATCAGCACATGTGTTGTGCCTACTATTTTTGCACCAAAGAAAGGAGGAACATGGAGATTGTGCATAGATTCTAGATCCATAAACAAGATCACAATTCAATATAGGTTTCCCATACCTAGGATTGAAGACTTAATGGATTTCTTAGGAGGGGCTAAGTACTACACCAAGATAGACCTTAAGAGTGATTATCATTAAATTAGAATTAAAGAGGGAGATGAATGGAAGATATCCTTTAAAACTACTAAAGGACTCTATGAATGGCTAGTTATGCCATTTAGCTTCTCAAATGCTCTAAGTATATTCATAAGGCTCATGAATGAGGTGTTGAAAGACTTCATAGGTAAGTTTGTGGTAGTCTATTTAGATGATATACTAATTTTTATCATGAGTAAAGAGTAACACGTAGAGCATATCAGAATTGTATTGTCCAAATTGAAAGAGGAACACTTAACCATGAATCTAGACAAGTGTGATTTCATAAAGCAGGAACTAGTCTATCTAGGCTTTGTTCTTTCACAAAGAGATCTGAAAATGGATGAAGACAAAGTTGTAGGAATATTGAGTTGGCCAACTCCTAAGCATGCTAGTAAAGTGAGGAGTTTCCATGGCCTAGCTTAGTACTATAGAAAGTTCATCAGGAACTTCAGTGGGATATGTGCTCCCATGATGGATACTATCAAAGGTGGAATAAAGACCAAGTTTATGTGGACACTAGCAATAAAGAAGGGATTTGAAACATTAAAGAAAGAGGTAGCTACTAAGCCTATTCTTAAGTTTCCTACTTTCAATGAACCATTTGTTGTAGAATGTGATGTAAGTAATATAGCAGTGGGAGGAGTCTTAAGCCAAATAAATAGACCAGTGGCTTTCTTTAGTGAAAAGCTAAATGCAACAAAAAAAAAGTACTCTTCCTATGATTTGGAACTCTATGCACTTGTTCAATCCCTCAAGAAGCGGAGACATTATCTCTTGCTCAAGGAGTTTGTAGTGTTCATAGATAACTAAGCTTTGAGTTTTCTTAACTCTTAAGACAAGCTAAGCCATAGACATGTCAAGTGGGTGGAGTATCTACAGTCTTATACCTTCACCATAAAGCACAAGAAGGGGTAGCTCAATAAGGTAGTTGATGCTTTGAGTAGGAGGCTACTTATAGTTCAAGAAATTCAAGTAAGGTGCATAGGGTTGGATAATTTTAAAGAACTCTACCAAACTGATGAAGATTTTGTAGCAGCATAAAAGGTGTGTCCAGAGCACAAAAATCACTTTCATGGTGAGTTTGCAGACTTTACATTGCAAAAATGGATTACTCTTCAAAGGTGGGCATCTATGTGTGCCAAAAGGTTCCATGAGGAAGAACCTTATACAAGAAAAACACAATGGAAGTTTGAGTGGCCATTTTGGCTTGAATAAGACCTTGGAGTTGGTTCAAAGGTACTATTATTGGCCTAAAATGCAACGAGATATTAGATTTTATGTTGAGAAATGCATCATATGTCAAAGAGAAAATGGGACTTCTACAAATGCAAAACTTTATCAGCCTCTCCCAATACGAAGCACACCATGGAAATGTGTAAGTATGAATTTTGTGGTTGGTTTACCTAGAACAAAGAGTGGTTTTGATAGAATATATGTAGTAGTGGAAAAATTTAGCAAAATGAGTCATTTATTCCATGCAAGGTCACTCATGATGTAAGTCATATTTCCTACCTATTTTTCAAGGAAGTGAGAATCCATGGTTTGCCAACTAGCATTGTATATGATAGAGATATCAAATTTATGGGACATTTTTGGAGATCCTTATGGAAAAGGTTAGGTACCAATCTCTTTTTTAGTTTAGTCTACCATTCTCAAACTGATGGTCAAACTGAAGTGGTCAACAAAACACTTGGCAACTTGCTAAGATGCTTAACCAAGGAGTATGGTTTGACATGGGATTTGGTCCTTCATCAAGTAGAGTTTTCTTATAATGATAGCATGAATAGAACTATAGGAAAAATTCCCTTTGAGATTATGTATGGTATACATCCTAAGGGTGTATATGAGTTGGGAAACCTAGATGGACAAGTACCTAATAGTGGTTATGCTGAAGATTTCAGTCAATCTATAAAGGAAGTGCATGAAGGAGCAAAACAATCCCTCATTGATAATACCAAAAAGATAAAGGATAAAGCTGACCTTAAGAAGAGAGAAGTCTAGTTTGGTGTAGGGGACTTAGTCATGGTTCACCTTAACAAGGTAAGAATGGATAAGGAAACATCTACAAAGCTGCAAATGAGAAGAATTGGCCTATGTCCAACACTAGCCAAGTATGGGCGAAATGCTTACAAGATTGGGTTACTAGAGGATCTAGCTATTTCTCCCATTTTTTAATGTAGTAGGACTAGTCAGGTATGAAGGCCCTCTTACTAAGGTGGATCATCATGTGGAGGAAGCTCAGAAGGATGCTCAAACAAAAATTTTACCTCCTAAGCCAAAGCTTCAAGCAAAAAAGATTTTAGATTCTCGGATTCATGCAAAGACCAGACATGGCACATACAAAGAACACCTTGTAAAATGGAATGGTAAACCATACTCAAAGGCTACATGGATTCTTGAGAATCAGTTCAAGTTGAAAGGCATAGATCTCCACCTTTTGTCTCCAAAGGGGACTTAGCTTCTATGGTCGAGAGTATGGTTTAGAGGCACCTTGAAACACAGGGCCCTCACCTTTTCATTTTTTTTGTACTGTTCTCCAAGAGAGATTTTGTAAATAGGAATAAGGGTCATTGGACCTAAGTGTTATAGCTAGGGTGCAGGAAGTCAAAATGTCCTAGGTAGAGTCATAAATTGCTTAAAAAGCAAGGTATACCTTACTATAAGGTAATGAGTAACCTAGGAGATGAGTCACTAGCTTAGTGGAGGGTCCCTAGCATGGAATTTCTAAGGGATAGCCTAAGTCACAAATTAGAAGTGTTAAAAAAAAGCAAGCAAGAAAAACTATAAAACTTGGTCTTTTGCAATTTTGCAATTTTTGCAAAAGTGCTGATTTTGCAAGAAATTGTGACTTTCCTTTTAAAAACACTAAAGAGGCCGATGAAAACCATAAGGATAGAGGGAAAAGACTGAGGAGGAGATATTAAAAACTTTCCAAACCCTAAAATTCCCTAAGTGATTGTCATTTTGTATGGACAAGTGTTGTAGAATGACATTTTGAAGGCAAAATTACTGATTTTCTGAGTTTTAAGATGTTTTTGGCATTGTTCTTGGTTGTTGTACCTAATGGAATCATAGAGAGGGTTAATTAGAGTTTTTTTTCTTTGGAAATTTTTCTTTGAAAGTTGTTTGTTTCATAGTTATAAAAATCTTTCCATTTTGGGTAGTTTGCTGTCCTATTTTCAGCAACTTGTAGAAATAATGGTGTAACTCACTATCCCACCATTGGAATTGTATGAAATCTTGGGGATAGTGAGTACACTCAATGAATTATATTGTGAAAAAAGTAGGTCCTTCAAAATGTTGTCAAGCATTTTTAAGATCTTTCCCTAGGCAAGCTAAAGTATGCCCAGCTAGGGAATACTATTGTTGCAGAGCTTGTTTCTTGTAGGATTGAGGAGATTTTTGTAGAATGTTTTTAATGGTTGAAAGAGGAGTGAGAAGAGGCTCCTTGGGTGGAAATAAAATCTTCCACAAATCCATTTAGCCATCAAATAAGACTAAACAATAATTTTCGCTTACAAACCCTCAAAAAAGCTCCATTTTAGCACTAGCACTGTATGACCATTCTAGGGCCTAAAACCTAGAAATTCTTAAAGCCATCACAAAATAAGTAGAGGTAAATTAAGACACCTTGGAAGGTTTAGTGGAAGAAAAGTGAGAAAATCCCTATTTTGTAGGTGAAATAGGGCTAATTGGGGCTCTTCCTTGTAGCCTTATTTTTGAAGAAAAAGGGTAAAATCGGGTAGAAACTTAACCATAGAAAGATGTTTTAAGATGCCAAAGGATTAAATTTTAAGGTTTTAAGACTCCTTCTATGATCCTAAAAGTGGTTGAGAAGAATGGTTATGAAGACCTAGTTTTGTTGAAGACTTTGAATGCTCTTCATCTAGTATGAGAACCTGACAGACAACAAGAAGTGGAAATTGTTCAAGATAGTGGAGTAGGGTTTTGGATTGGGGGATCTTTTCTTTAAAATGGTCCTATAGGTACATGTGGTGGTCTAGCACAACACCCTAAGTCTCAGAGGCAGACAAGAAGCATGAATCAATGATTGATTCATCCCTACTTCTCCCTATTAGATATGATATAAAGAGTGAGAGAGAGAGAGAAGGGGATAGGAGAAAGAGAGATGCAAATAGGATAAAGAGTAAAAATGAGAGAGAGGGAGTGATTGAAAGAGAGGATGGGATGGAGACAAGGATTGGGAGATATGATAGATACTTTTTTATTATAATACATAACCTGATCTCTCTCTTTCTCTCTCCTTCACTCCCTCCCTCAATCTAACCTTGTGAAGTAGTAATACAATACTTTATTGGGTTCTAAATGCATTCTTTATTTTCATAACCTGACCAGGTTATTTGAATCCAAAAAACTCAATAGGGTTATGGCTTTGTGATAGCCTAGGAAAATGGCCCAAAGGCTTGGGAGACTATTTTCCCTCCATTTTTTTCTTTAGACTTTTTTTCATCTTCTATGATGAATTATCATCTTTGTCTTCACTAGATACACTAACAGTGAAGTAGGTATCTCTAAACTCACCACCATAATCTTAAATGTCTTCTTAGATTTCTAACCATACAAGTTTTTCTTTTTCTGGACAACATTAACATTGTAAACTTCAATTACTTTTACCAATGCCTTGACATTCCTCACAAACATATGTCTACCATTTTTTTAATAACTTTTAATATAGTTAACCAAATTCAAATAAACTTACATATTACTATTCTACACTTGATTATATACAGATTTTAAAAATAAAGCTTCAATTTTTAATTATTTTGATGCAAATGATGCTTAGCATATAAACATGTACCAAAATTTTTGGATGTAGTCTATTCAATAATTCATAACAAAAAAATACTCATCATAAAATTACAAAAAAATACACAACTTCTAGATATGACTCTTAACTATCATCCTACCAAAGGGATATGCAATATACTAAATATAACTATGTCTTTTGTGCTAGACACAAAAAAAACTATGTTATGTTTTCTAAAAATATCAGGAGCTATTTTTCATGTGCATGGGGATTGACCCACCTAATCTTATCCATTTTATAAAAACTCTACTACTTTAGAAAGTAGATTTAGAGTACTACAATTTATATGTTTTACACATTTTGTCATTTTTAGTGGATGACCCTCAAATGTCTCAAAGTTCAAGATTACCTGATTTCAGAAAAAGGTGTCCATTTATACCCCCCATTTTGTACACCATCTTGGTGCACTTACCAAAGGTCTTTAGTGTGCATGTACTTACAAGACTTGTGATGAAGATGGCACCTGCAACTATTGGATTGTCATGGAAAACTTGTGATGAAGATGATGTACCTACAACTATTGAAATGTCATGGAAAACTTGTGATGAAGAAAATACCTACATTCACTAGAGCAATTAACAACATGTTTCATTGCTTCAATATCTACACTAAATAGGCTAGCAATGTTGAGTGTCAATTTTTCTTTCATCTCGCGAAGAGCTCCAATAATTTTTCTAGTCATTCAAGAAGAATATTATTGTAGGTTTCCTTTTTTTTCATAGTGATACATCCTTGGCTTAATTTCATACCCTTCTTCTTCCTATCCTTGGCATACACACAAAAACCCATTACTGATTTTTTCTACATGATAAAAATCAAAGAGAAAGTTGAGTAAAATGAATCAATGTACCTTAGATCCTTTATAGGAAGGCTCTGTGATTTCTTCAAAAGATGATTTATCTTCTAGTTTAACCACAAGAATCCGTCTCCTATATCATGACCTTACATTGTATTGTTGCATTGTGCTCGAATTAGGTCTTCCTTGTAAGGGTTGTCATTTGGAAGAACAACAAACTTAATGATTCCAAGACCCACAGTCCATGTTTCATAAGACAAACTTTACTTTATAGAATTGGGATTTGAATCTTTGTATAAAATCGACTATGCATCATCCCTCCAATCATTTACTTGATGAAATCAATTTGTTTTAGGTAGTTGTTGTATTAATTGGGCATAATTAGGCCTATTAGGCCTCTAAATAATTGACTATACTTTTACACAGACATAATGCAATCATGTTATGTCTAGTAAAGGCATTCTAGGCATTATGTGGTCATATTATGTCTAGTATGATAGTTTAGTCATACGTACAATAACACAATCCCATTTTGTTAACAAAAATGTGAAATTATCTTTAGGATATTTAATAGGTCTGTTTAGCTACCCAAAGACTTGCTTTGATGTTTTCCCTTCATGGTTTAGACATTTTTTTCAACTTCTAAGATCAATTCTTGTCTTTGAATTCATCAAATTTGCAAATGGTAAAGTGGTTATCTCTAAAATTACCACCATATTATCACACATTTTCTTACCTTTCTAACCATTTTTATTTTTTTTTAAATGGACAAGATTAGCACTGTGAAGTTGATTTTTCTATTTCAGTGTCTTGACAATCCTCTACCCTTTTTTAATACCATTTGATATACTAACCGAATGGAAAATAAATTATATATTATTGTTCTACTCTTGATTCTATACACTTTTTACAAAAAAATGATTTTACATTATTTTGATGAAAGTTATGCCCATGCAAGTTAGGTATTAAAAAATAGATTACAGAACATACAATTTTGCATCTCCACATGGTGGTGTTGTGGTCTTCATCCATTCACCACCATCATAGAAGCCCATCACAGAAGGTTGAGCAAGTATGGTAATTTTGAAATTGGTAGGTCCAAGGGAATGACACAATGGGAAAACTCAAGGAAATGACGTTTCCAATAAAATGGGTAGTAGCCTGTAACAACATAAATGAAATTTCAAACATATTATAGACCCAAGAAAAATATCATCAAAAAGACATACGAAAACCCCAAACTTGTACCATACAAAATGAAACACAATAGAAGGCAAAACTTAGGGAATAATAAACTACAGAATGCTAGTGGGACTTATTGTGTGTAGGTTGTAGGCAGTCCCATATGAACAATATAATTTTCATTAGTTACCCATGTCTGCACAACCTAACAATGCAACCAAAGAAGGTAAATTTTCAGAATGAATAAACTTGCAACAATAAGCGATAATGAAGAAATATTTGTTCTAATTACAATCCTATACCTCGGTGGTAGATTACCCAACTTTTCCTATACATGCAAATCACTAGTAAAAGTGAAAATAAGATCAAGTGAAAATAAGCACATAAATATGTACTCCTTCACATGTGGCCAAACAAACAATGTAGTAAAAACAGAACAAGAATCCTACAAATACCCACCCCATGGCAGTCGATTGGTAGCCGGTAAACAGGTGCATGTCATGACATCTACAAGAGAGAGTAGATTGTAGGCCCACACCTTGTGGCAAACGGCCACGACAACATAAGAGCAAGGCAGGTCACTGACAAGGACCACAAAACACAAATAACATAGTGGCACACTGCAGACCTCAGCTCACAAGAGAAAACATATGAAGAGGATGTCGTGCATCGTAGTGCACAACTTTGGACCATCTGCAGTCACCAATCAAAAAAATGGATGGGATTTCTTCAAAGAGGGTATGCCTTTGACATAATTGTTGTTTTTAATGTTAGGACTTGTAATTAAAGGAATCGGTTGACAGATAGATGAAGGGAAAACACAAAGATTCATATTTTGAATTTTATATTATATAAATATAATATGCACATAGTATGCACTCATTCCAAGATTTGAAGTGGGTGCCAATCTATACAGTGAATTGTAAGTATGAAAATTTAGTAATATTTGAATGTGAATTATGTTTCTGCTTGTCTTTTTCTCTCACATCCAATAATCTTTCAAATAATTAGCATTTATTATAATTGAAAAAATGTAAATATGTTAGAATTATATAACATTTTTTAGACATTCAAAGATACTTTAATACTATTGACCACCAAGAATATTTTAATACATTTAATTGTGCTAAACCATTGCATAAATATCCTACCATGAAAGCAACTAATAATTCTCGTATATCTTCAAGTTTATCCCTTAAAATTGGCGGTAATGTAAATCCCTCCCCCAAAAAATCCACGTGTACGTTCGCCAAATTTTAACATAAACTACGACTTGGCATCAATTAAAGTTGATATCATTTCCATTATGATTTACTCCATTTTGATACTTGGAAAACCGATTTAAAACATCGGAAGTAAAAGAATAATGTGTGTTAGCGCCGAGAAAAATGGTAATATTATGATTTAAGTTGAGCGACAAGGGAACTAACGCTAGCGAACGCCCACTTGTTGCACGCGCGTGTCGCCCCCTAACACATGATACCATCGATAAATTATTCAAATGCAGAATAAAACATGATATAATTCCCATGTTCTTCCATATATTTGTAACGCAAATTGATTCTTTTTAAGTTTTTCCTCTTGCGCCGCATTCAGAGCACCTACATTTGGTAGAATTTTGCCCATTATTTACGGTCGTTTGAGACCAATATGTTGAAATTAAAACCTATTTCCGGCGGAAAAAGTTCGTACGTTGAAGGCGTTATTTTCAAAGCACCAAATGAGATGGAAGTTAACTAATTTACGTGTGATATTATCCATTGACAGACAAAATGTATTAAAAACTTATTTTGGTCTGTTCCGGAAACAATACGGATGTCTGTTATAAACAGACGGGAAGTTCTGACATTTGGTAGAGACTGAAAATGGTGAGTGTGAGTCCGTGAGTCGCATGAGGCGGAAGATCCAAATGGAGTTTTAAGTCGATTAACAAAGGCGGGAATAGCACCAGAATCCGTGAATATCGGTCAGGGCGCACAAGATTTCAAACTTAATTCACGTGAAGATTTAAGTGTATGAATATTTCTTTCACTTGGCCAATATGAGCGGCTCGATGGGACCCTTTCAGCAAATTTTAGTTTGCGTGGATTTCTATTTAGTCTTGGATTCTCCCCAGAGCTTAAGGCTTTCCACAAGAATTAACATGGCCGTGGGCCTCAAATTAAAAGAGTGATTTATTCGTCAAATGCTGGCGTGTCCCGAAGGCTGTATTTCTCCGGTTCCATGTGAATGTGAAGGAACCAAAGTCATAAAAGCTTTTCTACTTCACTATAATATATCTCTTGCGTAATCCATTCAATACTTTTTCGTGTAAAAATACAAGATAAGGAATATTTTTTTATTTTTTTATAAAGAGTGGATTTCAGCGCAGTTTTTAAAGGTGGTCTCACTGAATAAATGAAGAAATTGAATTTGATATATTTTTTTAAAAAATTATTTTATTTTTAAAAATATAAAATAATATTGATTTACGTTTTTAAAAAGTTCTACAGAAAAAGGTAGAAATTGATTTGGATAGGTTTTTAAATTCTTCATTTTAATATCTATCATAATTCTTTTCTTAATAAAGAATTTATTTGATAAGTCTCTTGCTTGTAAATCTTGATTAAATGCTACGTTACAAATATGATGTTACAGAATGTATTACTATAATATCTTCCATCACATATGATTTATTTTATTATTTATTCATTGCAATTATCTTCAACCATAGCAACTTTAAAAATGTCTTCACTACTACTAAATCTTTTCTCCTACAAAAACATTTACTAAATTTGATTTAACTTGTTTGCGATTTCCTTGATAATGTATTTTTAATTGTCTTAATCTTTAATTCTTTCCCAATGCATCTCATTTTCGGCTACGGTCCATGCGCTCCAAGCTTTTTGTACACCATCTGCACCGTACGTTGCCATCGAACATGAACGCCGCTCTATCCGCCCGAAAATGCACTTTCTTTACATTGCTTTTTCTAACTTTTGAAAAAATTAAGTCCTCTCCTTCGTATGAAAGTGCATTTTCGTGGCTGCATAGACGTTGCCGCTCTATCCCTCGAGCAATCTTGACTCGTGCTACGAATCCTTCGTGGCATTTTAAATTTCATTCTATCGCAGTCGCCGAAACGACGTTGGAAATGACCGTTTGACTGTTAACGCATGCACATTTGTTTTCTTTCAAGTTTATCGTACAATCCATAGAAATTCAACAGAATTCTCGTGAATTAGGGAGCTTAATTTTACGGGATTCCACGTTCGTGTCCTCTTCATCCACCACAGTGGGACACAAATAACCGTTTTAAAGAACAGTAACATCCCTCCATTGATCGTTTTGCAGTTCTATAAATACCAGCCATTTGTGAGTTAAGCAGACACAAATCATTTGCATATCTGGTAGTGTTGAGTAGCAGCGAAAATGAGTGGGAAAGTAGCTCTGGTAGTTTTGAGTTTAGGCTTCTTGTGCTTAATAATGGCTGTGAGAGGCAGAGTGGTTGACTACAGAACTAGATTTGCATCTTCTTCGCATAATTACAAGGATGCTCTCACTAAATCCATTCTCTTTTTTGAAGGCCAGAGATCCGGCAGACTCCCTTCAAATCAGAGGATGAGATGGAGAGGAAATTCTGCCGTTTCCGACGGAGCCGATCAAAAAGTATGTTCTCATTCATATCTTACTTTATTCATTGTTTTGTTCAGTCATTTCTGACATAATAATGCTTTCATGTATAGGTGGAGCTAAACGATGTTTGTTATGGTGACAGGTGGACTTGAGCGGAGGATATTACGACGCAGGAGATAATGTGAAATTTGGGTTCCCAATGGCTTTCACCACCACAATGCTCTCATGGAGCGTGGTGGAGTTTGGAGAAAACATGGGTGACGACCTCCAACATGCAATGGATGCCGTTCGTTGGGCTACTGATTATCTCCTCAAAGCCGCTTCCAAACCGGGAGTTTTATATGTGCAGGTTTACAACATGAATGGATACTTTGGTTGTTAGATTGTGTAATACGATTAGAAATATTGTTGGAATATTTAGTTTGTGTAATATGATAAGGAAAACTTATGACCTCAATTCAGAAGTAACATATATGTTTATGCTACACAAAATGGTAGAATATGTTTTCTGAAACAACAAGTATTCATGTGGTGTTGTGCTGCATATAGGTGGCTGATCCTAACGTGGATCACAGGTGTTGGGAGAGACCAGAAGATATGGACACATCTCGTAGTGTGTACAGAGTGGACAGTCAACACCCTGGCTCAGATGTGGCTGCTGAAACTGCTGCAGCCCTCGCCGCTGCCTCCATTGTCTTCAAATCATCAGACAAGTCTTATTCCAATCTTCTCCTTCAAACTGCAATGCGGGTAAATTCATCATTACTTTCGATTACTTTCAGTCAAAAGTGTTGCTCATGTATTATTTTCGTTCTTTTCATCTGTTCTAATCATTATTGAAATGTTGAGAGTTTAAGTGGAAATTTTGTACCATTCCCAGGTGTTCGATTTCGCAGATAAGTATAGAGGATCTTACAGTGACGCCCTCTCGCCTGAAGTTTGCCCGTTCTATTGCTCCTACTCTGGTTATCGTGTAAGTCTAATATTCGATGTAGAAAAAGTACAATTATAGAAATGCTACTGTAGAAGCCACTCACCCAAACAAAATCTCTTTTGATGGCAGGATGAGTTATTGTGGGCAGCAGCATGGTTACAAAAGGCCACAGGAAACCCATCGTATGTAAACTACATTCAAACAAATGGGCCCAATTTGGGAGCTGACGACAGCGATAACATATTCAGTTGGGATGAAAAGCACGCCGGAGCAAGAGTTCTTTTAGCCAAGGTCTAAAAATGAAGCTGAAAAGAAAAATCCACCTCAGTGTCTTCTACTATAATGGCTGCTGTTAGATACTGAGTCTTACACTTTGATTTTGCAGGAATTTCTGGTTAAAAATGTGAAATCCCTAGAAGATTACAGAGGCCATGCTGATAACTTAGTTTGCTCTCTTCTGCCCGAAACTTCATCTTCACAATACACTCCAGGTTCCACTATTGCATTGATTTCCTCTAACCCATGTTTATGTTGGATATACACACACATTCATTATTTATGTTTAATAAACACACAATTCCATTTTTAAATTATGTTGGATATACACACAAGTTCATTATTTAAGTGTGTTGCAGGTGGGCTTCTGTTCAAGATGAGTGAAAGCAATTTGCAGTATGTTACGTCGTCGAGTTTCTTGCTTTTCACTTACGCAAAATATTTGGACATTTCGAAGCAAATAGTTAAATGTTCTAACGGCATCGTCACTCCCACCAGGATCCGCACCCTTGCAAAGAGACAGGTGAACAGACAATACATGAAAACAGTGTTTGTTTCTATTCATTAATGAAAACTGAAATTATTTAACCGTTGTATAATTTAATGAAGGTTGATTACATTCTGGGAGACAACCCGCTGGGAATGTCATACATGGTGGGCTACGGTACAAAGTTCCCACAGCATATTCACCACAGAGGATCTTCGTTGCCTTCAATTTATCACCATCCTCAGAAAATATCTTGCAATGACGGTTTCAGTTTAGGATTGAATGGAAATGGCCCCAACCCAAACATTCTGGTTGGAGCAGTTGTGGGAGGGCCCGATAACAACGACCAATTCAGAGACGATCGAAATGACTATTCACACTCTGAGCCGGCCACTTACATTAACGCTCCATTCGTCGGCGCTCTTGCCGCTTTAGCCCGCTCCACCTGATTTGTGTTCTTGTCTGTAGGCTATATCCATATAACCTTTCCTATTAAAATGGAAGGATAATGTCCTGTCAAATGCAACCTTGAGAGAGTTGTTAATTAATATAATATCGCATTTTCTACTTTCCAACAATTATTCTTCCTACATAATACTCTCTCTTCCTATTATAACGGAATCTGCAATAGGAAATGAGTAAATGAAAAAGAGAGTTTGTTGTATTATTTGAAGTTATCAGGATTATTGAGGCCTTATTTGGTTGTTGGAAGATGAGGGCCAAAACTGGGTTATCAGGGGCAAAACCAGGTTTTGCAAAAAAACTTTGTTGTTTGGTTGGTTAAAATTATAACCCGGTGAACTTTTTTCCAGTAAAAAGGTGGAATTTCAAATTAAAACCAGGTTTTGAATTTTATGACAGTTTTTTTAATAATATTGTGGGGTCCACAATATATTCATCTTCCGTGTCAACCAAACGGACCATTGACTTTTCAAACCACAAAACCAGGTTTTCGAAAACCTGGTTATAAGATAACCTGGTTATGTCAACAATTCATCTTCCCCAACCAAACGGGGCCTGACTGTTTAGAAAAAGTGCATGGACAGTTAAATGGAAGCTAGAATCAAAGTCTGGCGATATTTCTTACGCATGTAAAAAGCTAATACCATCTTTAAAACAAGAGATATCGAAATTATGAATCAAGTAAAAGCATATTCCGTTTCATCTTCGGAAAAAACAGAATCCAACTGAATGAATATGATAAATATATTCCCCTACATTGAAGTTCGCATTGTCTCCCATGTGGGGGTCATTCGGAAATACTGTTGACATGCAAAACAGACATTTGCAGTCTCCAAAATTAGATCTGGTCAAAACTGTGGATAGAAACGCTGAATCGTGAATCTAAACTTTCTATCGTCTCTATACACAAAATAATAGATGATATCGATAAATGCAGCGCTCGAAGTACATTGGAGAAATAGAAGAAAACAAAACAATGTATGCTCCTCCATGACTTCCTTTCCGCTAATTCAACTTGTAGTAGTATTGCCCTGAATAAATGTCAGACAATCGAGAGTCTTTATCCACGAACGAACTTGTTTGACGTTCTTGTAAACTTGTACCTTCGGGAAACGACAATAAGATTTCTGGGAGGAATGTCGAGCGTCAGAGTATTAAAGAGTTGACTTAAAATTATGGCACCGGCTACGATGCCATGCCGAGCTCTCATGCGATGACATGCTATCTCCCATTGTCTCATGTCGTACCTGTTCGTATTTATTCATTTGATTGGACAATGTTATGGGAAAATGTGTTAGTCATTTATGAAGGTTATATATTACTAGCAATCGCATCTTAGTGCGCAATAGGTACGCCGAATAGGTGCAGGAGGTCAATTAGGAAAAAGTGTAGCCTATATTTTTGTATCCACATATGTAAGATATGTGGTCAATTAGAAACTATTTTTAGTACCCTTCCTAATTAACACCCCACCTCTCTGTCTCCCTTGCTCCTCCTCGATCTCTCTACCTCTCTATTATTTCTCTATGTTACATTTTCCTCTCATTTTTGCTCCCTCTTCTCCTCCTCATCTTTATTTGAAATCCCAATATCCTTACCTCTCTCTAATATAAAATATAATATCAAAATAACTTAGTTAGTTGTCTTACTGGTAATAATTAGAATTAAGAGAATGATAGACAGTGAGAGGAAATTTCAATGTGTGTGTATGCATTAATGTGTCTGATATAAGCGAGCTAAGAAGGGAGGAACATAAAGTATGTGCAGAGAGAGAAATATTGAGTGTAAGAGATATATAAATAGATATAGAGGTAGATAAATAGATTAGCAAAATTTGTATGTGTGAAAATTATTAGTCTTCCATATATAAGGATAGAGAAAGGTAAAAAATGAGTAACATTTGGTTTGATCTTATTAGATCTTACAATTGTTAATCTTGTAAACCCAAAATGAGCTGTGAGAGTAAAAACATTAAAAAAAAAACAACTTAAATTATATTAAATATAATATCTAATAAAAATTGCATAATATATTTTTCAAATCAACCCAACTCATTGCTATCTTTTGTGTTTTGTCTATTTATCCACTCATTCCAATTGATGTAACTAAAGAAATTAATTTACTCCAAAATGGTGAGATTATTAGACTACAAAAATTAATTGCAAAGCCTAACTTGGTTCTTCTATTAATGCTAACATGGATTGTGCATGGTCTGACAATTATGTGCACATTTAGTCAATGATTAAGCTCTTGATACGAAAAGAGAGTAACATCTAACTATTCAATGCAATTGAAACATGGATAAGAAAATGTTGAAACGAAATAAAAAATGATCATGAATTTTGTACTCTATAGAATATTGGTGAAATGTATAATATTGTCGTCTAAATTATATTTTGTTCTCTTTAAAATTATCTAACTATTTCATAGGATAATGATTAAAATGCTTCTGCTTTACCAAGAAAACAATTTGATAAACCCTTGCTTGTCCAAGTAATTGTATTAAATTTCCTAAATACACCATTGACTAATGATTTAGATGCTTTTGCATTAGCAATCAAAGAGTTTGATAAACCCTTACTCATGTAAGAAATTTCTTGGGGATTGAGCAAAAGGGGTACAGATTGAGCCAACCCATCAGAACACAAATTTTGTGGTCATTTAGAGATCCACCATCGTCCAAATATACTTCCTAAACTATCACAAATCAAACCCAATTAGAGATTTGTATTCATATTACTTAGCCATATAAATATTAAATTGCCACAACTTAGTATGAGAGTACACCTCAACTTGTAAAGTGTTATTTAATAGTTTACCTAATATTCACTAATTGGGATGGAAGGTGGGAAGATTAGAAATCTTGCTCAAAGATTTTCAATCTACATTGAATTATTGAAAAGAATTTCTAGCTTTCAAATGACTAGAATTTGTGTCTTTTTAAAAATGTGTGCTGAAACAAAGTTTGACGTTTTAAAATGGAGTCTTTGATGTGGCCAATTGAATGCTCATTGCGTTGTTTGGGTTATGTTGAGTTTGAGTTCAACCATCAAATGCTTAGCATTCTGTCATTTGGCCCAAGCTCACAAGAACTATTTTTTGATTGGATTTGTTTTATATATACATGTGCAACATCTTTGCCTTCTTAGTAACATAGATTTCATGGGCAGTTTGGGAAGATGATCAATATGAAGATCTCTGGAGAACTAACATGAGAATTCCTTTGACAATTTTTCCAAGAGTGACCATTCATACTAATTAACTATTCAAATATTTACAAATGTGCCTTGTATAAAAAAATTGAAATTATTTATCAGTCCTTTTTGAAGTGTAGATGTTAAACTTTTGCCATGATTTTCTATCTATGTGTAATAGTTATTCCATACATGTAGTATGATAAAGCATTGGTTGTTTTCAAGAGATATTGTTTGATATGCAAGCATTATATAACATTGACTCTCATGTCCTATGATGAATGGATTGATGCTTATGGTTGCAGCAAATATAAAGGCTTTCTCTCTATATGGGTCAGTGCAAGAAGTTGAGTCTCACTTTTGGCCAAAAAGTGGAAGTGTTTTTCCTGTTTTTGAAATTTTTTGTCAATTGATGTCAAAATTTGAGGTATTTAGAGATTGAATATTGAAAAACTCCATAAATAAAATTTTTAGTGTTCGGAATCTAGTTTTTGAATATGTAATTTATTTGTGCACCCATATGATAGATTATTTTTTTGGTATGGATCTTTAAAAACCACTTTTTCAAAATGCCTGTTTCAGGACCATACCATGCTCGTGTACGGACACCATAATTTGAAACAAATAAATGATTTTTTGCAAATCCTTTTAAAGAGAGTTACCTAATACACCTAAGATTGATGACAATATTTTTTCTTAATTTTTTATTGAATAATTTTTTTATTATTAATTATTAATTGGCTATAAAGGTAAATTTTAAAACCTCTCGTGTACGGACCACATAATTTGATCAAAATCTCACTTTTTTCAATTTTTTTTTTTTTTTTTAAACATCAAAAGAATTGTATGTAGACTGATGACATATAAATTAATTTAAGAAAAATTATAAAATAAAAAAGTTATTAAAGTTTTAGTGAATGTCACTTTTCAACGTTTAGGAGATAGTTTTGATTAATAAATAATGGAAAAATAGAAAATAAACTGATAACACTATAAAATTTACATTTTTGAAATCAGAACAGCAAGACCTATAATGGGTTTTTGTCTCGTCGAAAAATTCAATAGGATTGACTATAAAAAAATTATGACAATATCAAAAATTGTCGATTAAATGCCTTAGAAAAAAAAGGAGTACAAAGGCATAGCTTGGTGGGACCAAGCCTATGCCATGCCTTTCCCCAAGGCAAAACCCCATGCAAAAGTCGGGAGCCATGCCAAATTCCCGCTCATGTCTCATGAATCGGGCACCCGATTTGTAATTCAAAAATCGGGTGCCCGATATCTTTAAACCGTTATACCAAATTTTTTTAAATCGCGTACCCAATTTGTAAACGGGTACCCGAGTTTTAAAAAATCGGGTGCCCGATTTTTAAGAAATCGGGTACCTATTTCTGATGTACCCGTTGGGTCCCAAAAGCTGCCCCATCGACCCAATTTCAATGATTGAAGTGATTGAACAACAGTTTCGACCTGCAACACCGAATTTCATCACACTTATACTATTTTCTTTTCCTCTTATACAATTTGTAGGCTACTGATTCAAATTCAAAACTGGTGCAAACATGGGATCAAAACAACGAAGAAAGAAGAAAGCAAGAGTTCTAATAGATGAGGAGATTGCAGCAAATAAAGAGAATGTCAATGAGAGAGAAGACAGAGAATTAGAGACTTGAACAATGTTTCAAAGAAGAAAGACATTGAAGATACCACGATGGATGAAGAAGTCAAAGAAGAGAACCCAATACAAGAAAATTCAGGTGCACATTCTAATTATGCGTTCAATACAGGTTGTCTCCAAACCCTCAAATTTTTTCTCGTGATGAAATTGGTAATTTTTTAGAAGCAGGTTACGATTTAAATGATTTAGATTTTCTTCATGAGAAGCAATTGTCAAACGATCATGCACAAAACACTCCAATTGAAATGCCTGCCCCAAAAGAAATGCCAAGAAAATTTGAAAATGATATTCAAATCCCAAATAACAGTGAAAATAGTAAAGTGTCTGAAAATAAAAATTGCATGAATGTAGACATAGAAACACCAACTAATGAACAAACATGTCAGGATGATAGTAAAGTGTCTGAACATAATTTTCATATTCGTAATGATGTGTTAGATAATCTTGAGGGATTGGTTTCATGGAGACAAATTAGGACACATGCTAATAGATTGTATAGGCATTTTTTTTATAATAAGAAATTTGGGTTTCAATGTCAGCTAATGTTGCAACTAATTAAAATGTCTAAAATGTGAAAAGTAATGAGAAGGTTGGGAATGTATGCAAAACCCAAGAATAAAAATGAGTCTTTAAAACAAGTTGTATCCACTGTTGCTAGTGCCTTTGATGTTATCGAAAAGAGAAGCCGGTCTAAAGATAAGAATGCAGCACGACGAGCAATAACAAAAGCTTTAGTTAACAAATCAACATCTGACAAAAGATTGATTACCAACATAAGTGGATATCTTAATGTGAATCGTAAGACTTTAGAAAGAGCCGTAAAGAGAAGGGTTAACTTTGAATGTGATCCAGCAAATATTTTATGGACTTCTAGTGGTAGACTCCCCAGATGTGATATGAAACTTACTAGTGAAATCAAAAGTTTGATTGAAAATTTTTGGCATGATAATACAAGAGTATCACCTAATTCAAGAGATGTTCTTAAATTGATAATTGGGTCAAAAATACGTGATCCACATCCTAAACACCTTTTGGACATGACTCAAACTGAATTGTTTAAAAAATTTGTAGATGGTAAGGTATTAAATATTACCATTAGTCAAAGATCTTTTGAAAAGTGTAAACCATGGTATGTAAGGATTAACAAGGAAAGAATCACATGTTGTTGTAAAACTCATATTCAATTTTGTTACTATTATGATGTATTTCAATCTATACATGGTACCATGCATAGTAAAGAAATGTTGCAAGAATGTGGTATAAAAATACCACCTCAAACTATAAAAGATTTCATATCAGGTTTGTCTTGTAAGCCACCTAATGATCAATACTTTCTTTTCAATTCAGTGCAAGTAACAATTTATGTTCATATAGTTTATAGGCATGCACCTAATAGTACAGAGGAGGATCGAAAAATATTGAGAGAGTACCATTTTTATTTAAGTGATAATAAACTCCATTCATCTGAGTTTTTCCAATATTGTTTCAAGGTCTTTTATGATAATTTAAAAGAAAGACAAATTCAAATGACACAACATTGGATATGGTCAAATAATTGTACAGGACAATTCAAGAATGCTAGAATGTTCTATTAGTTGAGTAGGACACATAAGCAAACTAGCATCCAGCATGTGTGGAGTTTTTTTGAGGCTGGACATGGTAAAGGAGAACATGATGGTACTGGTGCATGTGTGAAGAGAGCCCTTAGTAAAGAGAAATTAAAATTTGAGGAAAGAGCTAAATTCAAAAATGCACATGAGATTGTCGAATGGTGTAACAAATATTTATACACGGGATCAAGTCAAAACTCTACAATCAAACGTTTCTTCTACCTAGTTGAAGAAAATAATATCCCTTCAAGATATGATTGTGATACAATTAGTGGTTCAGCTAAATGGCATTCATTTAGGAGTTCAGATTCTAACACTTGGACTATATGGACTAGGGAGCTGGCTTGTTTTTGTCAATTTTCTCTTGTAGGTGAATGGGAAGAATGTGAGAATACAGAATGGGTTGAAGATTGGCAACAAAGATCATTAGCACCTACTAACACGCATTTTGAAGATGATATAGTAAATGAAGGCCAAAATGTTACTTTTGCATCAAAAGACTATGATCGTATTTCAGACCTCATAGAACCTGGTATGCACAATTTAATTAGATTTTTTTGCGATCTCATGCTTCAATTTATATAATTTGCATATGTACACGAGTGATTAAAGTGTTTCTATACTTTATCTTATCTTGTAGGACATGTTTATGCTGTTATTGCACCTAGTGATAATGATGAATAGACTGAGTATTGGCTAGCTAGATGTGTGGAACCTAAGAAAAAAATGACATGTCATCAAGTGGACGATGATGGTTTTGAGTATCCAATTAGGTCTGTTGTTGTAGTTGGCACTTGGCTACATAGATACCTAACAAGAAGAAATGGTTTGCCAGCATTTGAAGACTACCAAACTGAAAAGAAGATTTTACACTATTCTCATTTGGTTGTGGCAACAAATATCAAATTAGAAAGGTACAAAGGGAGACCCGCCAATAAGGTATTATGGACAATTTCAATGGACGAGCACAAGACAATCATAGATGCATTGCAAAAGAGAGAGGATGCAGATGGTACAGTGAGATGACTACATTTAAATCAAACACATGTAAGTTTTTTCATTATTGTATTATTTATATATATATGTACTTATATAACTTAATTACATGTATGTTTGTGTTCTCAATACCAATTTAGAGAACTTATATACGTCTTATTCAGGTCTCAATTACAATTTATGCTAATTTAAGTGTTAAAGTGGATCGAAAATCAACATCTTGTGCAATTTCACATAGTAAGTACATACAAATTACACATATATATTTACATAGTTCAGATACCTTGAATATTAATTTATGTGTTTATTAACATGTGTGTTTTTGTTTTACATTTTTATTTTACAGGACCTCATTTGAAGAGATGCGTTTAACCAATTTTATGTTTCAAATGAGTTCAGTGAACTATAAATATATCATTGAAATTGTCTTACATATATTGTGAAATATGTTGTACAAACTAATTCAAAAATGAGAGTTTACTTCTATTTGAAAGTTAAAGGTATGTGCACTTGATAAATTATTATAAATTAATTGTCAATTTAAGTAATGACCTCCTATTTTGTTCTATTACTTTTACATTCAATCATGTTTAAATTAATGTTTGTTTGAAGTTTCAAATTACTATTGATTGTAATATTAAAAACAAGTGACTTGCACATGATAATTTAAAGATCATTACTCATTGTATTCATTGTATTGATTATATCTTTCATTACCAAACAACACATTAAGATCACTTACATGATGTACATTGTTAGGTATGTTATCCATACATGTGTGTCTTAAGGGGACATGGGAGTCCTAATAAGTCATTATGTCTATTATACATTATGATAGGTATTCATATGTTTAAGTTGCCACATAATAGGTCTTATTAGGTGATAATGAGTCTTACATTACCAAACAACACATTAAGATCACTTATGATACATTAGGTAGTTATCAATACATTTTTTAATCGAGTAGGTCAATTTTATTTGTATGAATTATCTCAATGCATAAATTTGATGTGATATTTATCCAATAATGCTCTATAGATAGTTAAAATTATTGTTCATCTTGCATATATACTTACAAAATGTGTCATATGTTCATGAATAAAATATGTCAGAATAAAGAAAATGGTTTGAATATACTTAAAACATGGTGAAACATAGTAATATATGTACTACATACACAAGCACGATAAGAAATCGTAAAAAAATAGTACATGGTCTAACATACATCATAACATGATCTATGAAGTGAAAAAATACATGGTCTAACATATAGTTTTAACTATCCTAACACAAAGTGTACATACATCATAAATTTTATATATATATATATATATATATATATACATCATAAAAACAAAATCTATAGGTGCCAACAAGACCTAATCTATCTGATCAAATGTCCTCTTTGCTCCACGCGAAGAGGACTCAAATGGATCATCATGTGTAATATGAGTCGTCTCGTCATGTCGGACACCCTGTGAGGTAGATGTATCACCCTGTGTAACAGGAGGCACGTCTCATCATGTACTTGCTTAATTGAAATGGGTCTCAAAATCTAGCTTGCAAATAAATTAAATATTCACTACATAATAAAATAAATTACACCACATGAGATGGGTGTCCCTCAGTAACAGGAGGAGGCGCACTATCAAAACTACCAAATGCAGCAATGGTGAGGTCCTGTAATTTACAATACATACATTTTTTTAATTTGATTTTAGAGCATAATGAACTATACATTATGTACATAAATCACAATACTGACCTCAAATGACAATGTAGGTACCTCCATCTGGCTAAGTCTTGTGCTCTCAGCAACACTCGTGGTGACGTACTCCTAAAATTATGGATACATAAATGTTTAGTCAAAATTAAATATACATGAATATAATTACAAAGTACATAATTTGTAGACTACATTTTTTATACA
This sequence comes from Cupressus sempervirens, assembly GCA_028749045.1. Lineage (NCBI taxonomy): Eukaryota > Viridiplantae > Streptophyta > Pinopsida > Cupressales > Cupressaceae > Cupressus > Cupressus sempervirens. The sequence continues at coordinate 661,585,907 of CM053785.1, read as the reverse complement.
CTATAAATTAAACATGTATATATAATGTATATATCATACCTGAGTGGTAGCCAATGTCACAGATGTGTCTACAGGTATGCTAGCACGATAATCATAAGATGGAGTCGAAAATAGACTATACCGAGGCCTGTATGGATGAGTATGATATCCATGCTCCTGTTCGTAAAATCAAAACACATAAAATATATATACATGTGAGTCAAAATTGTTCAGATTATAAGTTAATAATAATGTACATACATAAAAATAATACAAATTATTTGTCTTCAGTCAAAAGTTCATACCGCATGTATTTGAGGTTGTGCCTCAGTGGTAACTGGAGTAGGACTTGTACTAACATCAGTATGTGTACATGTAGACAATCCCTACAAAATCAAATAAAAAGAACATATGAGCACATGTTATTAAATTCTAATTTGAATGTACATTTTTATAGTGTAATTCAAAGTGCATACCGTATAAGGGACGCCAACATTTGTAGATCTCGAAAAAAGACTATACTGCCTCCTAGGAGGAATAGTGTCATCCATCCTCTATTATTTGAAAAGTACAAATTAATATAGTTAATACAATTACACATATATGTAGAAAGTAAATAATTATGTGCACTTTATATTTATATTGAAATTAAAATTTTACCTGCTGCTCTTGACTCTCTCCAGGCTCTCCCTGCTGCATGAGCTCAACACATGATGACACGTCTATCTCGTTACTACCATCACCACGGGCAGCGTATACATCATCATCAAAATCTGCACCCTCAGCATAATGGCCATCATGTGCTACACCAAGATCACTCTGGGGGCTTATGCATATGCCTCCACAGCTAGTACAAACATGTCCAAGTGGAGGAGCATGTACCACCTGCATCCACTGCTGTACTAAATTGCCCGAAAGGGCACTCAAATGGGTAAAAGTAGATGAAATTGCACGATGATGGTGAGGAGTAGGCACAACAGGCACAGGAAGAGGTACAAGGGGCTCAGCTCACCTGCAGTTTCTCGTTCTGTTACTTAGCTTTGCCCTAGGCCTATCTTGAGGCATCCCTCTACCAACCCCCTGAAATGCTTTCATATCAAAATAGTTGGGTTTCAAACCCAACTCAAACTCAGCCCATAAATTCCTAAGGAAGTACATGGGCACCTCATGATTAGCGTGTGGTGGATGGTCAAATACCATCCACCAACGCTCCCAAAAATGTGCTACTATGCGCGGATGTGTACACCACCTAATAGAAATGCGAGGCTTCTTGTCACTAATTGGTTCACCCGTATTAGGGTTTAAAAAATAATATTAAAAATTTCCTTTACCTATATGTAGGTTGTAAACCTCTCTATATGATAAGCCATCAGAGTAGAAGGCACACATGCTTTCCCTCCATGATCTAAATGAATCGATATCTACATCAAAATGATGAATGGAGTCAACAACGCCTTGCATGCTATCTTTAATACGTAGTAGGTGGGGGGGGTGGCTCTCACGTTAGATAGCCTCTATATCACTCATGAGGTCGTTGAGGTTACGCCTCATGGTCTCACGGAGCTCATCCGCGGTGGGTGGTGGAGGTGTGGGTGGGGGTGGAGGTGGAGGTGGAGGTGGATATGGAGGTGGAAGAGGTGAGGGTATGGGAGGGGGAGGGGGTGGCGGTGGGTCCATCAAATATAATTTGCATATATATTTAAACAACATAAAACATAAAACACATCAAAAATACATCACAACATAATACATGTATGACAAAATTACTATTTAATAAAATTTAAATCTAAAATTTATCAACTAGATCTATATAAATGTGCATATCTTTATTAAAATTATATCAATTAAATTATTAATAAAGTTAAACACTTAAGTCAAATTAAACATTAAATACTAAATTTTTAAGTATGAACTCATTATGGATTATACATGTTCATGTCTCAGGATGAAACAAAGTTAAGATTATGACAAGGTTATGGTTTACAATTTTGTTATGTTAATAGTTTTCATGATGGCTAAGCTTAAGATTATTATAATGATTGTGATCCTTTAATGTTAGGGAACTTACCTAGGATTATGGTTTTAGTTACAATTACCAGTCCTAAGACGAGAGTTAAGGTTACAATTATCTAATGAAAGCTTAGAGATAGAATTATGAATTGATTAAAAAATATTCATGATTGTAGTTTGAATCCTAACTATTATCCGCTTAGTTCTACAAAAAGTAGTTGGCTAATAAAAAGTATTCTCTAGAAAGGTGTCAAAAACACTCATGTCATAGAGCACATGCTAACAATTTCTCCATTGTTGATCAGATGATAGAATTATCAGCAGAAGTTTAGATTACATTGCACATAAACACTTGAGATGTTACAAGAAAACTGGGACAAGACAATGGCACTAATTCTAAAGGTATGTTCTGACTTCTAGTCACATTTTGGAATAACCATGTAAAATTCACCTTTGGCATTTACATTAGAAAGGGGGAAAAGATGTAAAGGTGAAAATATAAGAAGTTTCATATAATGTGTAAAGTATATTGAGTATATATGTAGGGGGAAGCACCATCATATTATGTACATATACAGGTATTGAGATAAACATCTCTTACAAAAGCAATTTCAGAAGATCTCAAAAATAGAGTATGGCACCAAGTTGAAAACCTTCTTGCAAACTATAAGTGTAGATCATGTCAGGTAATGAACTAATTTACATGTGAACCCTATCCCTAACAATGTATAATAATCCTAATTCTAATCATAATCCATAATTCATTACCTTATGAAGCTTTGGCTATCCATTTTATTTCCAAAGTAATCCCTTGGCTATCCACGAAATGGTCCTAATAGATTTATATGGAAGACCAAATTGATTTAAATAAAATAAGCAGGAAGAAGACAAACTTACACCCAATATTCAAGGAGAGAATCTTTTAACATACTTGAATTCTACCAACCAAAGTGAGATAATTAGAGTTCTAGTTGTTGAGTTTTCCAAAGATTTTCTTGTTGATATAAAGACACATTTCATTTATATGTTAGGGTTTACTACAGATGGAATCCCTAGGTACCTAACCACTTAATTATGAAATCTCCATCCAATACCATATTTACTACACAAGGTAGGGGACTCAATATTTAGCCCCAATAAGATAGATGTAGAGACATAAATCTTACTACCAGATACAAAGAAAAGAGGTCCAATTTGATCATTAAATGACTCATGTTGCACTCTTCTAGCTTAAAAAGAATACAAATATATTATCAACAAACTATGTACAGTAGATACTTATTAATTATTTGGAGAGTAGATCCTCTAACTTTTAGAGACAACTGGTTATCTCTAAGGAGATAATGTAATGAGTCAATGTTCAACAATAAAAAATAAAGAGGATGCAAGAGGACACCCTTTCATAATTGATCTAGAGAGTCCTAAAAATTATGATCTAACCCCATTAATTTCTTTACTAAAACCTTGACACCAATCATAAGAGAGGACACCATTTGACATTTAATATTGGATGGAGGGCTTGCAACATCATCATAGTGAAACTCCATTCCACCTTTTTGTAGACATTTTCATAATCAATTACTTGAGCATGCAAACACTCTATCCTAGAAATGTTTCTCAATCCAAAGTCTTCCAATAGGTTATCAAGTTCTCCAATATGCATAAATATCCTTAACAAAACACTTTTGTGTAGAGTTAATGATCTTGGGTAGGATATCTTCTAGTCTAGAGGCTAAGACCTTGGCAATAATTATTTTGTATGATACGCATTTAGGAGTGTCCTATCTCTAATTTTTAATGAGATTCTTATCTCCCCTTGGGGATCAATTGATTACTTGACCTAGGGATTTTATGAGCCCTCTGTTGATCACTTGATCAATTTTATGAGCCCTCCATTGATTACTTGACGTAAGGATTTCTCATTACTAATTTTTTGGATGGAGGAGTTGATTTATGATAGAAATGGGTTTATCACTTGGAATAATGCATCTTCATTCTAGGAATGATGGTTCTCATTTTATCCCTATCTTCTAAATCATTTTGAACTATCATCGTCTTCTAACCAAAAAGATTGATAGTAAAATTAGGAAAAAGATCTTACTATATATATCACTAGGGGGTGGGTATTTATTTTTATAGAATAAGGCAATATTTTGTTATGTGGCCTTCCATTCTACAAAGGTAATAAACATTTAGGCTACCCATCTAAGGGTCTAGTCTGGGCTCGTACTCGCACTGATGTGGACACCTCCACCTCTTGATGGTCAGGGAGGGTTACTTAATTAGATGCCTGATTCGTTCAAGTCTCTTCTAATTTTTTTATGATGTATCATTTTGAGACCTTGATATCAATGTTTAATTAGTTTTAGGATTAGGGTTCAATTTGGTTTGTACTGTTTGATTAGGTTTACATGCTTAGGTTTCAATTAGGACAAGAGTTAATAAATTGAATTAAGTTGGTTCAATCTTCTAGGGTAATGGTTCAATTTGGTTAATGGTTGGGGAAAGGATTTTTAAGGTTAAATTCAAGGTTTATACTCTTAAGTTGGGATATATAATTAGGTTTATGATCATGGTTTAATTCAATTTGGTTTATAAGTATAATATTAATTAGTTAAGGGCCAGGGTTACCTTTCAATCTTAGGGTTTGACATTTATAAAATTAGTACTCAAGGTAAGATAGGAAAGTTATTTAATTATTTATATATTACCTCGTGTAGGTTTTAGAAAATTAAGATTACTCAAGTTAAGATGATAGTAAGGGTTATGATTAGAGTTAAATTCAATACAAATTGACATTATAGAACTTTAATCCTAAATGACGCCCAGCCAAGGGATCCAAAGAACTAATCAAAAATTTTACCAAGCAAGCAATAACATACACACAATAATTTACATTTATAAAAAACATAAGAGATTGCATTCCTTAATGAGCACATTTACATTTCATTTTTAAATAATTATAAACTACTAAAAGTAAAATAAATAACGTGTCCACATTTGTTCCGAATGCCACTTGGAAAATTAATTCGAAATGCACAATCATCCACTGTACATGTCACAGGGTATGAAAGGCTGAAAGAATATACATTTATAAAATAGTTTACATCATCCATTTTCGATCCATGAAACAAAGTACAATACAATTTAAGTAAAATCATTTTAAATACTATAAGTTTTTTGTTTGGATCCCTTGGTCGGCTATTATGTGATTAAGTATTTTATAATATGTTTAGGGTTTTATTTATATGGTTAGGTCAAGATTATAGTTTAAACAATAAATTTAAGTCGAAGTTATAGTTAAAACAAGGTCGAGGTTATATGGTTTTAGGTCAAGGTTAAATAGTTAAAACAAGGTCGAGGTTAAATAGTTTAAACAAGGTCGAGGTTATATGGTTTTAGGTCGAGGTTATATTTATTTGTAAAATTACATGTTTAAACAATAAATTTACATCTAATCTAATCATTCAACATTGTAATAAATACATTTCAAAACATCTAAAATAATAATTTTTTAAATAAACATTTACGAAACTATATTTTAATTAACAAATACAAAAATTTAAACATTTAAGTTCATTAACAATGTAAATTTACAATTTTACGTAAATATGAAAAGTGAAAAAACAATAAATTAACATACATATTAAATTGAAAATTGAAAAAAATAAAGTAAAATAGTATAAAACATATTAAAATACCTGTGTATCAAAAACTAGCAGGAAGGGAGTAGTCGGTAGGGCTGAGAAATGGGCTCCCGTATGCGTCTCTAAGTGGGCTCCCATTTTTGAGGTCATGAAAATGACCTCTAAAATGCCAAAAAAGCAGTTTATAAAAGTTTTACAAATTGGGTACCCAATTTTTAAGAAATTGGGTACCCAATTTTTAAGAAATTGGGTACCTGATTTTTTAGCAATCGGGTACCCGATTCTTAAAAAGGTGGGTGTCCAATAGTTAAGCGGCTCGGGCACTCGATCCTTTTTAAATATCGGGTACCTGATTTTTTTAATTCGGGTCGGGTGCCCAAATCCTAATTTTAGAAATGGGTACCCGATTTTTAAAAAATTGGGTACCTGTTTTTTAAAAAATCGGGTACCCGTTTTTGAGAAGTACAATTTCGCGGATCTAACTTCATGGAATTGCGACCCAACTTCTTATGGTCACCCATATGCAAAGATGGGGTTTAAAGTTGAGGTTTTGACCCATTGAATATGACTCTTATTTTGTAGTTGTCGAATCATCCTTGACTATAATATGTGAATTTTAAGTAATGTGTGCTGAGAAATGAGTTCCATTAGAGACAACTACCCTTGCCATGTTCTTCATCATACTCTTCCCTCGATGTATTTTTTGCAAAAGATAAACATCCTTTCTCTTTTACAACTCCTCATTTTTTATGCAAGACGCTTTGTTGTTTGCATAGACTATCGATGGTGATCAAAACCAATTAGGGATTTGCGAGTGAAAGAAAACCTCTACATAATTCTATCAGTAAACCGGTACTGCCCAACTTGTCTCTATCTCTCTTAGTCTTCCCTCTACACCTCACCCTCTTTATAACCTTATCCCTCCCTATCTCTTCCCAATCTCTCTCCATATCCCACTTTCTCTACCCATCTTTGCCTCTCCACTCCATATATATATTTTTATCAATCTTCATCTCCACACCTCTGTCTATCTTTCCCTCTCCTCTCCATATTTTAGAAAGTCATACCAATCTCTAGGAGAGGAAACGTGTTTTCACTAAGCTTCATAAGAGTTTTGAGTAGAAAAACTCTACATTTTGACAAAGCATACTTATTTTTGCATTCAGTTATTCATGAACAAGTAGTCTACACATGTCATAGCAATCAAAATCTTTTACTAACTGAAGAAGATGATTAGTCGAGTCACAACTAATAGTTGGGCTTAACCAACACACTCAAAGTGTTGATCATACTAAGGTGGCTGATGTGGGGCTAGTAGTGAGAGTCCTCTCTATGAGCCCTCTTAACTTCTTGCATTCCCCCTCAAAATCACCATTTTTGTTCACTGGTGAAAATTCAATTTTTAAATTTGTTCCGGACCATACGCAAGTTGCACTAAGAAGGATTGCAACTCGACTAGTTTTTAGTTGGACACATGCATAATATTTTCTGGAAACCCTGCGATTATTGTATTTCATGAGATGGCATCTATTTGAGGCTTTGTATAAAATAGTTAACATGTCTTGTTTCCACTCCCATAATTTTAGCATTTAAAATTAACATCGCATTTTTTACGAAGGCCAGACCACACCTTATTATGTGTTTGATGGAAGTCAATACTTGAGTTTAATTCTTTTATTTCATTATAGGTACGAAGCATCTCAGAAAAGATTATTGAACCTAGATTTTTTCCTTCTAGTTGCATCAATTAAACACCTCCCAAAGCTTTTCAACAAAGTCAATTGTTTTTGTGTATAACCTTCAATCATTGCAATGGATGATTTCTTTGTTTGAGCCATTCTTTCAAACAGTGCATTTTTCCTAACTATGCTTCCATGTTATGTGTACATGACTACCAGGGCAGTTGTAAGACCAATATTTTAAAAAATTCTTCCATATATCGGTGGCAATTCAAGAAGAAAATATAGGTGCTTGGTTTTAAGAGTTGCATATCCATCAAGAGGTTGTGCTCCAACTCCCATATGACAAACAACTTCTGAATGCAGAATGGCATGCCCTGGATAATCTGTCAGGATACTATTTACCGTGAGAGGTCCCTTCATCTTTAACAATTGCATGTGATCTTAACACGCCCATGATATCCTCTAGGAAAATTTGTGTTGCCCATCAAGTCCAATTTGTAAAGCTAAATCTTAAAAGTGATTACATTTAATGGTGGTTGTGTTATTTGGGTTTATACTCATATCCATATGTAGTGACAATTTTGGGGTTCATGAGAAACATGTTTATGAACATATGTGATACGATTGTAATTGTCGGTCAACAAAGAGCACAACAGTGATTTGAAATAGTTTTTCCAAACTGCATCTTTTACCATTTCTTTGGGTGGTATCATAATAGTTCATAGTGATAATTGGAAAGACAAAAGATGTCAGTGACATTGACCACGAGACAATCTGCTGCTTGTTGTACTATTAAGCAAGTTGCAAGCATTCATGCACCTGAAGTGTTGGTCAAAATGACTCAAATTCTCAGCCCACCAACCACCACATCGACCTTGTTGATGAAAACAGAATACCCCTTGGGATCAGTGGGAAAATATACTATGTAGAAGTTGTTTGTTTCTCAAAGAATTTAGGGATACACCCTGCAACAATCCCATCAGAAGTAGCCCTTATGGTGGGCATGACCTCGGGCGGCTGGAGGCAAAAATTGGCTTTCATAACATATCCAAGTTCATTGCCACAGCACCCATCATCACACCAATGAAGAAAAAACCAGATTTGAATCCCAATCCTGAAACAACTATTAAAGCTAAGGAATTTGTGCACTCACTCTAAACGCTAAGCCTAACGTTTGAGGAATGAACAATATTATTTCCACTGTCTATAAAGGCAAATAGGGTAAGTGTGAGAACATTTTAAAATCAATTTGTCCTATTCTACTTACATCAATGACAATGACAGGACGCTCCCTTTTCATTGCACGGTTAGTAGATTGTCAAAAACAACGAGAAGCATGACATGTAAAGTGGTAAAAAATGGATGCATGGGATTGATTCAATGATAGTCATTACCTCTTGAAGATTTTTAGTCATTGGATTAAATACTGAGCTCCTAATCTTCATATAGGGAATGCCTTCGACGTAATTACCATAAAATAGATTGCTGCAATGTTTTACAATTGCTAAAGCAAATGTCTTTTACGTTGTTTGTTTTTATAGTTTTTATGGAGTATGTAATTTTAAGTATATTTTTTATATAATGTTTTTATAATATAATTTAATATATAATTGTAATATAATTTAATAATATATACATATTTCAAATTCATATAAATAATCTTATATTATTAAAATATTTCATTTTATTATTATCATACTTTAAATCTTATTTATAATATTTAAACATTAAAAAGTAACTTTTTTTTGAAATAAAGACTTCTTAGATTTTTACTAAATATATTTCTTCTATTTATTTTATATTGTATAAGTATTATAAATAATATAAAATTAATATTTTATCAATCATCTATTTTGAGATTTTATTTAAAAATTTATTCTAATATAAATATATTAGATTAATAAAGGAAGATGAGGTTTTTAAATTTTGTAATTTTACATTAAATTAATTTAATATGTTTCATTTTATTTTTTAATGTAGATTAAATGTTATTAATTGTAAAAAAATTTCTATATGATTGTTGGTTTTACTACCAGCATAGTTAGTCATTATAGGGTAGTATATATCACTGACATGGATGGGAAAAACTTTAAAATATTTTGTAAAATAATAAAAATAAGAAAACTAAAATTAAAATAATAATAAAAATTAATTAAACTATAATTCTCATAATATATTAATATAACTAATATGTTGAAAAATATGATAAATAAATAAATATTAAAAAGGTTATATATACTAGTAATAATAAATGTGTATAAACATGATAAAGTAATAAGTTTCTTAAAAAGGTTCAAATAGTGAATCAAATGTAAGAAAACTATTTTTTTTTTTTTTTAATTCTTAATAAAAAATGCATCTTCACTTTATGAAATATAAAAATATAATTTTATAAATAAAAATGAAAATAATTGATTGGTTGAGAATACTTAGTTTAATAACTTGTTAGATGCCTACCACAAGGAAATAAGAAATGTTTTTGTTATTAAATATATTTTATAGTCAAAATTATTTGATTTAGTTTCAATTTATAATAATTAAAATCGAGTAAAAATATAATAAATTTAAAAATCAAGGTTAAAAGTTGGAATGAACATGAACAAAATATAAATATTTTATAAAATTACACAAAAAACTGATATCAAAGTTTATTGATGTTGAGATATTTTGAAATCCATCTTTTAAATATATCTGTATATAAAAATATATTTTATATTAATTATTTGTATACAAATATTTTTATTTTATTTTTTATAATAATTATGCACAAATATCATACTTAATGTTAATAAATAAAATATTTCAATATTATCAAGTATTTATAATTATTGAATCTTCTTAATTACATATAAATTTATATTAATCTAAACTCAGTTGTTAATATTATATTTTAAATGATTAAGAATATTTATAAACTTTAATTATTAAATTAATTGAATTTTAATAAAAATCTAAACAAAATTATTGTGTAATACAAAAACATTAAAGGCAATAATATATTCATCACTTTAACATTTTAACAAAAATTTATCACCTACTACAAAAATGTGAGTGTCATTTATGTACAGTGGCTAGTAGCTGATAGTGTGATGTAGGATATCGGATGGGATGGGTTGGGGTGGCATGGCATCTATAGTCAGTACCTAAAATTATGGCATTGGCTATGGTGCACCTTATTTGCACTGTTGAAAGCTGTGCCAGTCGTGCCAATTCTGCCAACCCTGCTCTGTCCTGACAGTAAAGTACCCAGACAAAGTAACTTTTAATTTAACAAACATCTTCTGTCAAATCATACCAATGGTAATAATATTTTTTTTATAAAAAATTAAATTTTTTATATTATATTGAAATAAAAATGTCATCGTTGAAATTGATTTAATTAAAAAATGTAACCTATTGAATTGTCTTTTAATTTCAATCTAAGGTGTAATATTTTTATTTCAATATTTAAAGTGGCTACGGAATAAATTTTTAGACATAATTTTAAATGTTAATTTTATATTTTTCTAATATACTAGTTATTTTTAATATTTTATATTATAAATATTGACAAGATTCTTAAATGAAAACAAATGTATAATTGGATTTCAAATTTTATTATATAAAAATGTATTATTAAAAAAAATTAAAACTAAACAATCTTTAATGAGTGCATGTTCATATAAGTAATTTCTGTTTAAATTCTTGTAATAGAATTATGGACAAATTTTTTTAGTTCATGTTTTCTTATTTGCTTATTTGATTTCAAGAATACATGCAAACATAAATAGCATATTATTTTATTACCAACAAAAAATAATTCAACAAAATTTTTAATTACACTTTTTTTTAGAAGTAAACCTAAGCAAACAAAATATGATATTAAGATAAGGATAAAAGAAAATAATATTTATTTAAAATGTAATATAGATAATTAATAAGCATATTTAAAAAATTATAAGTTTGATTTTAACAGTTGAAAATTTTAAAAGAATACATTAATAATTATGAAAATGTACTTTTGCTTATATTTTAAATTTGCATCTTTTTAAAATATAAATTTTAGTGAAGAGATTTTAAAATTTTGAATAAAATTAGATTTATAAATATAGTCATTTTTTAATTTTTATTTTATATAAATATTTATATACTCTTTTATTATTCAATTAATTTCTTTAAAAAAAATTACATTTAAGATTACTTTTAATAGTTAATTTTTTTTTCACATTTTATATATAATAAAAACATTGCATTCAAATAAAAATATAATTACTCATCTTATTTGTTTAAAATATATGAAGTTATTTTTAATACTTTATTATAATTATTTTTTATTAGAAAAATTTTATTTATTAAGATTAAAATACATATATAGAAACAAATATAAAATTTTATCAATTAAAAAATATATATTTTAAACAAATAAGATGAGTAATTATATTTTTATTTGAAATGTAAAAAAAATTAAGTATTAAAAGTAATTTTAAATGTATAAATTTAATACAATTTAATAATCATAAGTGATTTTAATCAACAAAAGGTAAAGAACTTTTTTATTATTTTAATTGAATAATAAAAGAGTATATAAATGCTTATATAAAATAAAAATTAAAAATAGAAATATAAAATTACTATATTTATAAATCTAATTTAATTCAAAAATTTAAAATATCAAAGTAAAATTTATATTTTAAAAAGATGTATAAGTAAAAACTATATTTGTAATGGCAACATTTTCATAATTATTAATGTTTTCTTTTCAAATTTTCATTTATTAAAATCAAACTTATTATTGTTTAAATATGCTTATTAATTATCTATATTATGTTTTAAATCAATATTACAATATTGTCTTTTATCCTTATCTTAATATCATATTTTATTTTGTAAAAAAGTGTAACTTAAAATTTTGTTAATTATATTTTTTTTTTGTTGATAATAAGTTAATATGCTATCTATGTTTATAGGTATCTTTGAAATCAAAAGAAACATAAAGCATAAGAGAAAATGAACTAAAAAAAATTGTCTACAATTCTATTACAAGAATTTAAAAAGTATATGAACATGCACTTATTAAAGATTGTTCAATTTAAATAATTTATTTAATAATAAGTTGTTATATAATAAAATTTGAAATTCAATTATAAGAATCTTGTTATGAAATATTAAAAATGACAAGTATATTAGAAAATGTAAAATTAACATTTAAAATTATGTCTAAAAAATTATTCCATAGCCACTTTAAATATTGAAACAAAAATATTACATCTTAAATTGAAATTAAAATCAAACATTTTTTAATTAAATCAATTTCAATGGCAGCACTTTTATTTCAATACAATATATTAAAAAAATCAATTTTTTATTAAAAAGTTATTATTACCACGGGTGAATGATTTGACACAAGATGTTTGTAAAATTAAAAGTTGTGTGAACTGTGTACTATTATTGTCACGACAGGGCAAGGTAGAATTGGCATGGCTTTCAATGGTGCAAATAAGTTGCACCGTAGCCGGTGCCTAAAATTATGCCTTGTGACAAGACGATGGCAACATGCCCACGTCAAATTAATGGATGAGTCCTCCAAGGCATCAAGTTAAATGCCTTTCTTCCCCTATTTACTAGAGGGGCTAGTAGCAGTATAGTATCGAAAGATTAAATAGTTGTGTACAAATTAATTTAATTTTATATTAGTATTATAAATTGTATACAAATAGTTCATATATAATTATTTTTAAAATAGAACGTTAATTAAAAATTTACATTTGAACATATGACAATTTATAATGATGTATGAAAAAGAGATAATTATTTTTACTTTATAAGCGAATTCAATATTATTATTATTTTGCAAATACAATATCATAGGCATATGCTATAAATGTTTCATTTATTAAATAAGATTTTTATTGTTGTCATAGTGAATAAGTTATTATTATAATGGATATAATTATTGTGCCAGCAATATATATTCATTAGAATATTTCATATTAATAATTTGTTCCATCACAAATATCGAAGGGGAACATTAAAAATGTGTTCTATTTTTTAATAAAATGTAAAGGGCTGTAGATAGATTTTAGCATTCCAATGCCTTCTATTTGCATAAGAAATTTGACATAAAGAAGCCCTCAAATTTTCTCAAGTAATTACAAATTTACAATATACCGTGTAAGAAAAGCTAGCAAAAAACACAACTTAATAAATACATAATTATAAATATCCTTTCATGGAAGAAGGCCTTAACCCTCTCATCAATATAGAACTATATATACTAGGTAAAATATGACAGTGATCTCTTGAGATTGTAAAGCACTATTGGACATGAAATGATGACCAACATACTTATTAAAAAGTGCCAACATATACAAAGAAGATAGCTTTATAAATGTTTACCATTAAATTATATATACAATTAAAACATAAAATTTTGTCAAACATCATGGATATTAATGTTTTGAAATTTTGGAAGGTTATGTGATTATCAAGTATGAAGGTTGAATAATATGAAATTGTAAAAATTGGAGTAATTTTGAAATTTGGAGGAAGTTTTATCTTCATATGGTAATTAGAATTTTGACCATCGATATAAGTATGTTGTAAATATCAATGTTTTAAACATGTATAAATTGCAACGATGCTAGGTTTTCTTACCTGTTCTTTCCCAGTTGAGCATTTTTTGAATTAGATTTATTTATTAAATATATTTAGTGGCTAATCCACTTTTGCTAGAAAAAAAAAACAAAAACAAAAAAAAAAAACATAAAATTCAAAATGAAGTGCAAATTTACCATGTAGAAGACATTAACATACAACTATATAATACAACAAGAGACCCAATGCATCAAAGTTCTTGTCAATAGTTCAAGAGGAAGGAAAGTATATATATATAGTTCTTGTCAATAGTTCAAGAGGAAGGCAAGTACACACACACACACACACACACACACACACACACACACACACACACACACACACACACACACAAAGAGAGAGAGAGAGAGAGAGAGAGAGAGAATAATGAGAGGGGATATAGATTATAATGATCAAGAAATGCATACTTGCATGCAATTATCCAAAGACAGTCATATATATAACATAAAAAAATGAAAACCCAAAGCATTGAATTCTAATACTATGGAATGGTAGATTGTGATCCCTATTTTTTATAAAATATAAATCTATATCTCTACATACTTTCAGGCAATTAAATGTAGATACAAATCAAAAAATGAAACACAAATGAATTAGAGTTGTATAGGTTTCTAACCTTTCCAATTGCTTTATAAAGATGACACATTAATTAAGAAATTTGTTAAAATTCATCTACACTTTTACTAGCATTATCATGTGCAAAATGAAGAGATGATTATTTCTAGAAATAATGATACTATGTACAGTTGTACAAATAAGGAATTTTTATCATTAAAATCAATATCTTATGAAATTGTTGAGGTAATTATGAACAAATAGACAAATAAAAGTTTAGATTATACTAAGATGTTATTGCTAACAAATATTGAGTAGAATTTATGTACATGCAATGGTTTGATTTCTATTAAGGTGACTCTTCTAACATTGGTGTTTAGACCATTTAAATAAATTAAATTAATGAAAAGCTTAAGTTGAGATTATATAATAATTATGTAAGCAAAAAAAGTAAGGGTTTATAAATTTGTCTAGAATGGGTATAGACATTTGAGGAAGGAAAACTAACATTAAAGAACTGGAGGGAGTAGGTTGTGAAATGAGTGTAGAGACTTTGGGAGAAATTGGTATATTGATCTATTGTATTTATTGCATTAGCAAGTTTCTAGGAATGTCGATTACTCTTATAGGCATTGGTAGCCTCCATGGTGTTGGTAATTTTTTTCAAATGGATGATACTCAAAAAAAATTTGAGAATTCTATAGGGAACACCTTAGGACTATTTATTAGATCTACCACAATCATATTATAGGGATAATTTTATAATTAAACTATGGAAATATTTCAAGTGTGTGGGTAAAAGGGTGGAAATGTTGATATATGTGTTTGTGCAACCATGGTGTAACTATTATTATACATTACAAATATCTATATAGTAGGTTTGAAGATTGTCTTAAAGTATTTTTGCAAGTGATCCTCAAGTAAGCATATGAATGGGGTGCAAGAAGTTGAGTCCCACTTTTGGCCAAAAAGTGAAAGTGCTTTTCCAGTTTTTCAAATTTCCTATCGCTTAATGTCCAAATTTGAAGCACATCAAGATTGAATCTCAGAAAAATTCACTTATAGAAATGTAGTACTTGGAGTCTAGTTTTCAAATATTTAATTTGTTGGAATACCCACATGGTGTAAATTACATTTTGCCAGGCATGTTTAAAAATGACTTTTTCAATATGCTTGTTTCAGGATCATACCACACGTGTACAACCACCATTTTTGGAGAAAAAATGATTTTTTTGTAATTCCTTTTGGGAAAAGGTACATAATACAGCAAATATTGATGAGAATATTTTTTCTTATTTTTTATTGAATATTTCTTCTCATAAATTTGTATTTGACCATAAAGTGAATTTGAAAACCTCTAGTGTATGACCACCATAATTTGATGAAAACTTCACATTTTTTTTCAATTTTTTAAAATAATATTGAAGCACATTCTATGTAGATTAATGACATATAGTTTGTTTTCCATAAAACATAAAATCAAAAATTTATTAAAATTTTAGTTAACCATACTATTTGAAGTTTAGGTACCAATTTGGCTTGATAAATATTGTAAAAATACTAAAATAAGTCATATTACTATAAATTTTACATTTTTAGAAACTAGACAAAGAGTACTATAATGGGTTTTTGTTTCGTTAAAAATGCACCAAGATGGTTTGCAAAAAAGTGGACACCATGAAAAAAAAAGTCAAAAGTACAAATTTCAAAATGGGGGTTGGCTCGATAATGAGCCAAGGAAAAAAATTTAAAGAATTTAAACTTTTACATAACACAATCATGTTATGCTTAACAAAATGTGGCCACATTATTTAGAACTAGAAGAAATGATGGTGATATATATATATATATATAGAGAGAGAGAGAGAGAGTTCACATTGCTCTATGGATAATTCCACAACACTTATCACTTCTCTATCTAAAATTATTTTGTTTGAGTGCATATGCACTGAAGACCTTTTGTCACTACTTGAGCTACTAGTAGATGGTGAGTATTCATCATCATCTGGTATAGGCTCACATGCATATCTTCTTTCCCTTATTTCTCTCCCCTTTCTAGCTCTTTAGGTCGTTATCTATAACTTCTATCATGGGTCCAGAAAGCTCTTCCCACTCTTTTCCATTAACTAGGTGGGCTTTGTCTCTTAATCCTGAGTAATTGGTTAATAGTTTTAATCTTAATAGAATTCATAACCAGATTCTCCGTAGCTAGGTTTCTTCTTGATTGTTGTAATATTTTCTCCTCAACTAAGCATTTTGTAATCAGTTGATATACAGTCACAATTTTCTCTTGCCCAATCCTTTAGGCATGTGATTAAGCCTTTAGATCTACAAAACAATTAAAATCTAGACATGGTAGAAGAATAATATTAGAAACCCAATTTTAAAAATTCATCACCAAGTAAATTTTTAAGGTTGAATGACACCATATGATAGTTTTGGTTGGCACCAAGAACTTCTAAAATAATAGTCATTTTTAAGGTGGGCATACCCTACCATCCACATAAGATGAAGGCCTAAACTACTTTCTGGTTGTTCTTTATTCAATGATTCTAAAGGGAATAACATTCTTACCAACCAAATCTTTCCCTTTTTGTTGCATGGGTCAATTTTATAAAAATCCTCTTGATGTCTTTTTCCCAATGTACATGGGAGTATACAACCACTATAATATACTCTATCTTATCATCTTCAATTATTTTTGTCAATGTGTACATAACTACGAAGAGTTTATCGACTTCACAAGCTACACACTCCAAAAAACCTCTAAAATTTTAATGCCTTCTATTTGCCAATAATTTCAATGATGGATAGGCAAGATATCTAAAGATAATCATATTTCAACTTTTTTTGAACATACCTTCTTGTAGTGAAAGCCTATGAAAATAGATGATAGTTGAAATGGACACCTCATTTTTCTCTATTTCTTGTGATATTTTTTGAGCTCCAAGAGTCTCATACACTGGCAAGCCCTGATGATCCCTTAGATTGTTGAGATTGGGAAGACCTAGTTAACATTCACCTTGGTTGCAATTAACACATAATATGCATGTGAGCCTACATGTGTGATAATGGTGATGAATACTCACGATCTACTTGTAGCTCAAGTAGTGACAGAAGGTCTTTAGTGTACATGTATGTATAAAGAATATTTTAAGGGATCTTAAGGGGTCCTAATGTCCCTTTCGACAAATTGTGACCTGTCATGACCCATTTTGACACATTATACCCAACCATTTTATTCTTATTATTTCTCTTGCCACTCTAAAGAATTTTGTCAATTAGGATTCAATTGTTGTACATAAGCTTAATGAGAAATCCAAAAGAAACATTTATTTCATGGAAACAAAAGTATTTACCCCATATAGAAGACCTATTTACCATTCACCTTGCTTGTAATTAACACATGATATCCATGTGAGCCTATGTCAAATGATGATTATGAATACTCACCATCTACTAGTGGCTAAAGTAGTGACACAAGGCCTTTAGTGCACATGTACTTAGAAATAATAGTTTAAGGGATCTTATGATGATTCCTAAGATTGTTGAGACTAGGAAGACCTAGTGAACATTCACCTTGGTTTTAATTAATACATGATATACATGTGAGCCTATGTTAGATGATGATGATGAATACTCACCATCTACTAGTAGCTCAAGTAGTGACAGATACCTGATACCTTTGGTAATATATGAAATAGGGATTCTAAGGATTTCCTCACTTCATAAAATAAGAAAGAAAACTTCCCACTATAGAAGTAGCATACAAACCTGTCTAGTGATCATATTTTGTTGAAGATGGATTTTGATGTTAGATGATGATGAACACTCACCATCTACTATTATCTCAAGCAGTGACAAATGGTCTTCAATGCATGTGTACTCAAAAAATATTTTTAAAGAGATCTTATGGAATCTTATAAAGGGTTCCTAATGTCTCTTTTGACACACTAGGACCCCTCATGACCCCTTTCAATGTACATTAGAGCTTGTTGAGAAGTATTTGGAAGCACTTATATTTATCAATAAAGAAGATACACCCATTAGATCTAGAATAATCTTAGACATCTCACCTCAATTGATGTCATGTCAATTTTGAAGCTTTCTCCCAACTATACCTCCATGTCCTTTATAGTACCTACATGAAAAATGCAATTCTAAAGTTCAGTGATAAGCTATATAGATGCCTTGAAAAATAAGGCACACTAAAACACAATTTAACATGATCTTATAAAAGGATATAGTATGGATGACAAAAAATAAAGCATTCTAGTTGTCAAAAACCATATCAAATGTGATTGATTCAAAAATGTTATTTTAATATTGACTTGATACCTATATCCATCTCTATTAGTCTATTCATATTCTAGCTCTTGCCACTCTGGAGAACTTTTCAAATTAGGATTCAATGGTTATAAAAAAGCTTCATGATAAATCCAAAAACAAAAATTATTTTTTAGAAAAAATAGTATTTAACCCATACTACATGCCCCATTAACATGCATATTCATGTAACTACATACTTAAAGCCAAATACTCATACAAGTATTTGTTACAATGGAAACAAGCTCATATTTACAAGTGAAAAAATGATTGCAACACATGAAATTAAGTGTACCACACATGATAATGATGGTTTCATTTTCATGGACTCCAAATCTAGCAGTAGTGGCATATTGACAGGCTCTAGTGATTCCTAAGATTGTTGAGAATAGGAAGACCTAGTTAACATTCAGCTTGGTGACACATGATATGTATGTGAGACTATGTCAAATGATGATGATGAATAATCATCATCTGTGAGTATCTCAAGTAGTGATAGAGCTTGGAGAAGTTGCAATAAGAGATTTTTCAGTTTTGATGCAATTTTACTAGTTTCTTGTACTTTGTGTGTATTGTACAGATTGGCAGGCATGACCAGATGATTGTTTGAACAAGATTTTTTTCCTTACCTTTCCATTTCTTTTTGTTTCATCATTTTATGTGGATTTTTGTTCAAGTTATTCCATTTTTTGTATAGGAGGGTTTGTAGATCAACAACAATGTGAAATCTTCAAAGATGGGCACATAGTTGTGACTCCCATAGTTGGTTTTTAATGGCCTCTTGGGGAATGAAAGTTAGATGGGTCCTCTCACTGATTCTAGGGTTCCAAGATTGGTCAATATGTTTTTCTATTTTTCCTAACTAGCCCTAAGTCAACTACCTATGAGGATTTCACCTTGTGAGCATGTTGTTTGGAGTATAACAGGAGAAGAAGCTTGTTAGAGGGCTAATTGTTTGGAAGGTATTTGGAGGAAGGTGAATAGATATTCCTAAGTATTGGGTGTGTTTCCATGACCCCACTTTCCCATAGTTTCTTTGTAAACCAATCCTAGTTAGGTCAATTAAGACTATGTTGCTTAGTGACGGAAAGGGAGTGCTAGAGTGGAACTGAGTCTTGGTGCTTTTGGATTGGATAAAACTCTAAAAACGATATTTGGAACCCTAATTTGTTTTAAGGTTTTTTTGTAACTCTTGTAAGTTAGACACAAAAAACCTCTTATGGAGCCTAATAGGGCTACTAGGTGAATTTGGGTTTGATACATTATGGAAGTGTAAGGATCAAACCTATCATATATTTTGTGTTATGTGGATGCCCTAAGTCTATTTCATACCTTGGAACCATTGGAGCAAACCATTTTTGTGTTTTCCTCATGTTGGCCTAGGTGTGGGGATTAGGTTCCGAAGCCGTGATTTGGATGAATTTGATCCTTAGACCATCTATGCTTGAAGAAGTTGGTAGTCTTGTTTTCTTCAGCATTTGGAGGATTTGAACTGGTTATGACCTTGTGAGAAGGTTGGGGATTTGGTGACTTGTTGATTTGGTGTTAGAGTGGGAAAGCCCACTTACACCTTTCTAGTTGTGCACTCTACATCAAGTGGACATGAGACATGTCATCTTGTGACATGATTTGTGGATTTGTGTCTTTTAAAACAATACTTATACCCAACTAAACAACCAAGAGGTATCAAAATCAATAAATTTCTTGCCCTTTGGTGTTCAATAACTTCAAATATAAATAGAAGAGATTACTAAATATTATTTTCTGAAAAGAGACATTCATAGTCAAATCTATAAGAAATCTAATCATGTTCAAAAACTCTTTATACTTCCCTCAGTAGGTGAATATAGAAGCTTCTCTTTATGAATATGTATGTATATATACATACGTATAGACACATATGTGTGTCTATGTATGTATGCATGTATGTATATATAGAGATCTTTTTCAAGGTGCCTATTACATCTTAGCAAAACAACAAAAATTGATCCAGCTACATACATATTCCAAAATCTAAATAATAAAACAATAAAACTCACTTAACCCATGCTAAGTGATATACCTCAAAATCCTACACAAAATTAATGTAGACCAGAAAAAATGGGTAGAGTTTGCAAGAAATTTTACAAAAACATATCATAGCAAATATTTTTAGAAAGAAACAGGCCATAACCCATTTGAATGGGTCTAGTTGCTAATTGGCTGGGTTGATTACAAATTCTTGGAGAACTCTCATTATATTAGGTACAACAAAATGAACAATCAGTTGTTCTAGCTAGCAGGATCAAATATAGTTTTCCAAGGTGATAAAATTGTTTATGCAGATGTATGCATGCATGCATGTATGTATGTATGTATGTACGTATGTATGTATTTATGTATCTATGTATCTATGTATCTATGTATTTATGTATGTATGTATATGTATGTATGTATGTATGTTTATATGTATGTATGTATGTATATATGTATATATGTATATATGTATGTATGTATTTATGTATGTATGTATATATATGTATGTATGAATATATGTATGTATGTGTATATGTATGTATGTATTTATGTATGTATATATATGTATGTATGAATATATGTATGTATGTGTATATGTATGTATGTATATATACAGAGATCTTTTTTAAGGTGCTTATTACATCTTAGCACAATAGAAAAATTGATCTAGCTGCATACATATTCCAAAATCTAAATAATAAAAAAATAAAACTCACTCAACCCGTGCTAAGTGACTTACCTCAAAATCCTACACAAAAATAATGCAAACCCACAAAAAATGGGCATGGTTTGCATGAAATTTTACAAAAACATATCATCGTAGATAATTTTAGAAAGAAACAAGCCATAACCTAGCCTAGTTGTTGATTAGCTAGGTTGATTACAAATTCCTATAGAACTCTGATAAGATTAGGTACAATAAAATGAACAATTAGTTGTTCCCGGCTAGTAGGATCAAATATAGTTTTCCAAGGTGATAAAATTGCATATGCAAATGTATGTATGTATCTGTATATGTATATATGTATGTGTATATATGTATGTGTATATGTATGTATGTATGTGTATATGTATGCATGTATAGTATGTATGTATGTATATATGTATGTATATATATGTATGGATATATGTATATATATATATATATATGTATGTATGTATGTATGTATGTATGTATGTATGTATGTATGTATGTATGTATGTATGTATGTATGTATGTACAGAGAGATCTTGTGGGTTGTGGAGATCAATTGAGATTTAGGATTTCATTGTCATGCCCTTGTGATCTCTACATCTTTTTGTTGTGCCCTTGTGATCTCTGTTTATGTATGTATATACATATATACATATGTATATGTATATATATATATATACATACATACATAGACACACATATGTGTGTGTATGTATATATACACATACATATACATAAAGAGAAGGTTCTCTATATATACATACATACATAGACACACACATGTGTGTGTGTGTGTATATGTATATATAACCATACATATACATAAAGAGAAGCTTCTCTAATCACCCGCTAGGGGAAATATAAAGAGATACATGTTTAGAAGGAAAAGAAAAGAACATGTACATAGCTACCTCTTCTTCCCTTGAAGAAAAGCATAGAGCAATGGAACTTAGATCACAAGGGCATGACATGACAATGAAATCACAGAGCAAGGGCACAAAGATCACAAGGGTAAGACGAGAAAATGCAATAATCACAAGGGAATGACAACAAAATCCTAGATCTTCGTTGATCTCCACTAAGGGAACAAAAATGAAATTAAGAGATCAGAAGGGTACAAAAACAAAATGCAACTATCACAAGGGCACAAAAATGAAATCTCCACCAATTTTTAGGGCTTAGAGCTCTCCACTATCTTTCACGAGTAGCTGTCCACAATTGATCAAAGAAAATGGGGAATGATTTATGTCATGTTTTTTTTTTTGTTTATACTCATGCAAGAGTTTCAATTGCAATTCAAATGTTAGTATTGTGATGATGTCGAGAACAATTGAAAACAAAAATATGAAAATCCAAAAATTACCTTGAAAACAAAAATATGAAAATCCAAAAATTACCTTGCCATCGCAAAATGCCATCAAAATTTGACCCCAAATATTGTAGCAAACTTAAGTGTTTTTAATACTTTCATTTTGAAGATAGAAAAACATATGGTTGAGGTACCTTGTCCACACTCACGTTAAGCCTCCAGGTCAAGTTATATCTAAACTAGGAATGGCTTCACATATCACTAGTGTTGAACCTACCTTGTCTCTTTCCAAACCTATCTCTAGAATTCCTTCTTATGTTGCTCCTATTGTGACTACTTATATTCAACCATTTAATCCTCCTATTAGCAATCTTACCATTTCTTCTCTACCTATGAATGTTCCATCTACTTCATTTCCTATCTCATAATCTTCATACAATAGTGTTCCTTACACTTATCATAATTGTCCTACTATGGTTCCTATTGTCCCACCTATGGCACCTTCTATTCTAGCTAATTTTTACACTCTTCCTAGCATGTCAAATGTGTGTCATTGCCACCTATTTTCTCTATTGATTCCACTATCATTAGTATTGCTCAAATTGTTTCTTCCTTGCAATAATAACTTACTTCCCTTACTCAATCCAAGTTTAAGGTGCCTACATGTGATATGGGTAGTCTTGCACAAAAATAATGCAAACTAGGAAAAATGGGCAAAGCTCACAAGAAATTTTACAAAAACCTATCATAGAATATATTTTTAGAAAGAAAGAAGTCATAACCCAATTAAATTGGTCTAGTTGTTGATTACTTGGTTTGATTACAAATTCTTGCAAAACTATCATCAGATTAGTTACAATAAAATGAGTAATCATCTATTCCCAACTAGTGGGATAAAATATTGTTTTAAAAGGTGATAAAATTACATTCGTAGATGCATTACTTGCATGTTAGGCATGAAGTACATTCCCCAATTTATAAGGAATGGTTAGATATAAAGGCTCTATACATCGGCCCAACAATGGAAGCCACGGATGTAACCCTATGAGGATTCCAACTATCTACTTTTGTTGTTAATTGGGGCATCACTATATGATCTAGAATGTTATGAAGTATTGAAGCCGGTAGTAACTTCTTGCAGGTCTCCAGAAAATGTAGCATAGGATTAGGGTCCCTTGGCTCCCACAAATTTGTAGTAGCGATTCTCACAGCTGAAAGAATAACTTCAATGAAGAGTTAAGTGTAAGGAGTTGAAGAAGCAAGTTTTGCTTCTGTGTAAATTCATAATTAGGAGGCTTATTCCCTTGTATAAGCCTCTACCACAATGAAATTACCTCTAAACCATGCAAAGGATGAAGTGGTTCCCAATATTGAAACACTCTTATAAGCAATGGCAAAGCAAATGTAGATGCAATACATATATTACTATTATTTATGTATATCTATGTATGTATGTATGTATGTATATGTATATGTATATGTATATGTATATGTATATGTTTATATATGTGTATATATACATACATGCACACACATATGTGTGTGCCTATGTATGTACATATATATAGAGATCTTGGCGCAATAGAAAAATTGATCCAACTACATACATAGTCAAGAATCCAAATAACAAAACTATAAAACTCACACAACATGTGCTAAGTGACTTGACTAAAGATCTTGCACAGAAATAATGTAGACTAGGTTAAATGGGTAGAGTTCGCAATAAATTTTACAAGAACATATCATAGTAGTATCAAATACAGTTTTCCAAGGTGATAAAATTGCATATATAGATGTATTTATGCATGTATGTATATGTATTATGTATGTATGTGGAGATCAGTGGAGATCTAGGATTTTGTTTTCGTGCCCTTATGATTTTTGTATTTTTTTGTCATGCCCTTGTGATCGCTACATTTCGTTGATGTGCCCTTGTGATCTCTGCATCTTGTTTCTACACCCTTGTGATCTCTATATATGTATGTATGTATGTATATACATATATCCATATGTATATATGTGTGTGTATGTGTGTGTATATAACCATACATGCACAGACATATGTGTGTGCCTATATATGTATATATACAGAGAGATCTTGGTACAACAAAATATTAATAAAACTCACTCAACATGTAGCATGGCTACAAATGTGATGGCAATTCCTATTGGTAAGTAGATTCCTCATTTTCTCTCTCATTTTTCATGTATATATTTCACTTGAACTATTCTTTCTTAGGGGGCATTTTGTAATATTGGATTCATTCTATGTAGCACACGATGAGGACATTCCTAGATGTACCTTTGTTAGATGTACGAGAATCACTAAAGAATTGTGATGAATTTCTCATGAGAAATGAAGATGGACTTCCCCTTAAAGTAGCAGGAGGTAATGAGGACATTCCAAGTACTTTAAAGTTTGATCCTTTCTTAAATATTTTAGATGTTAATGGGGAATTTAGATGTTGGGGGGCGGGGGGGAGCATGGGGTCACCAAATGAGCTTCCACATTCACGTGGTTGGCCCTTATTAGTAGAGAATATTAAACTATGCTTGAAACCAAGTGAATCTCAACATTAACCTATGTTTGTATGAAAACTAACAATGTGCATCTCTTGTTTTTAGGAAATGCAGAAGGATGCCATAGTTCAATATGCAATCTCAATTCATATGCATATGACATCAGGTGGAGCTAAAAAAACCCAAAATTTTTTCATTTTTGTTAGAGGTTTGCATAGACTTATTAAATAAATCTAAATGTGTTGGGTTTTTTTAGCTCTGCCTATTGTCCATGCATATAGAACGCAGCTGCACATGCATTCTTGACTTAGAGTGGCATTCACAAGTTTATTAAATCAATGGTATGATGTTAATGGGAAATTTGTTAATGGAATGAATGGATTTTATTAATGAATGAATGAATTTTAGATGTTAGTACGGAATTTAAATGTTGGGGGGGTGGGGGTTGGGGGAGGGCCAAATGAGCTTCCACCTTCATGTGGTTGCCCGTGATTAGTAGAGAATATTAAACTATTCTCAAAACCAAGTGATGCTTAACAATAATTTATGATTGCATGATAACTAACCGTGTGAATCTCTTGGTTTCAAGAAATGCAAAAGGATACCATAATTCAATATGCAATCTCAATTCATATGCATACGACATCAAGCGGAGCTGAAAAAAGTCAATAGGTTTGAATTTTTGTTAGAGTTTGAATAGAACTATTAAATAAATGTAAACATGGTGTGTTTTTCAGATCCACCTATTTTCCATACATATAGAACACAATTGCACATGCATTCTCGATTCAAAGTGGCATTCACAAGTTTATCAAATCAATGGTATGATGTTAATGGGGAATATATTAATGGAACAAATGGGTTTTATTAATGAATGAATGAATTTTAGATGTTAATAGGGAATTTATATGTTAGGGGGAAGGGGGTGGAGGGAAAATGAACTTCCACCTTCACTACTACAAAAAATAATTGATAATCCTCATTGGACTAGAAACAATTTTTTTAAAAACTATTTCACCTAGTCATCGCAATTGTGATGATGTTCTGACAGGTAGCCATCCCTCCCACAGCATAGTTTTTGGATACCTATCACACTTGTGATGGCCTTTTCTAATAGATAATCATCACTCCCATAGCATGATTGTCACAAGTCCATTGTAATTGAGATGATAGATTGAAATCTTACACCATCATAATTGCGACAGTCTACTCTCACAATTGGGATGGTGTGAAGATGAACTCTTGCCCTTTCCCTCTTCCCAGTGATGATATTTTATTCCATCACACTTGTGATGGTTGCCTATGTCATCACAATTTTTGACAATAAAATTCCAATGTCTGTCAGATGGGAGGCAATTCATTGTACTGTTGCTTGGGTGATAGGTAGACATCACAATTGCAATGGCCTACCATCATAATTTGGTCCTAAATGTAGTGGTTTGTTAGAGGTAACATATAGGATGTCATCCCTAATTAGGAAATTAATTATTTCATTAAAAAAATTCCTTGACCCATAATTCACACTTTTTGGTTAAACTTTGCTCTACTTGTTCACTACTATAACTGGTAAAATTGTCATAACTCTTTCTATACTACATGTACTACCTTGAGCACTTACATACATCATCCTAATACTATGTAGTATCCATATCCAGCTACACATGTGCCAATAATATCTATGTCATTCGTATACATTAAAATTATCTCTATTATGTTGGATAGTTAACTAATACTTGGATATTTTTCTATGTCTAATTGTTGAATCTTCATCTGTACATAGTATCTTCTTTACAAAAAGCATATATTTCCATAAATGATATCACTAACACTACTCCAACTTACCATACTTAGCAATATTGTCAACAATTTGAGATGTCTATGGAGAGATCAATTTTTTGTTGGCTTGCAAGTGTATCAAAATAAGAAAGGTATCTACATCACACAATCAAAGTATATCAAGGAGGTACTAGAAAATTTTGGTATGGATGAATCAGGACCACTTGGAACACCTAAGGATACTAGACATACACTTTCAAAGAATGATGATTTTGCAGATGTGAATCACACCTTATATAGATCAATAATTGGAAAATTGTAATATTTTGTTTACAATAGACCACATATTGCACTAGCTAGCACTTGGGATTGTTGCTAGATTTTTTGCAAACCCTAAGGAGAATCAAATGATGATTGTGAAAATAATTTTGAGATATCTTAAAGGAACAGAGCATTATAAATTGTATTATAAGAAGAATGACAAGTTTGAACTGAAAGTGTATACTAATGCAGATTGGGCTGGAAATGTTGATGGTAGAAAGATTACAAGCGATGGAGCTTTCTTTCTACAAAATAGACTAGTTTCATGGACAAGAAAGAAGAAAAATTACTTCTCCCAATCTATAGAATAAGTATAGTATGTAGTTGCAACAATTGATTATTCTAACATAGTGTGGATCAAGCAATTATTGAAAGGAATGAAGGAAGAGATCACTAAACTTGTTGTTATATTTTGTGATAACACAAGTGCTATAAACATATCTAAAAATCATGTGATGCATAGTAAGACCAAGCATATTTTTATCAAGTATCATTACTTGAGAGAGTTGATTCAAGACAAAGAAGTGATATTGGAGTATGTCAATACAAAGGAATAGATATTGATATATTCATAAAAGACGTACCTAATGATGCACATGAATATCTAAGAGGTAAATTGGGAGTGATTCCCCTAACTAAGGCCACTTAAGATGAGATGGAACCTTGCATGATCAAATGTGTTGATCAGAATATCTTACAAAATGATGCAAATAGTCACACTTTAGGACCTACCTGAAGTTGTGAAGGGAGAAGCACAAGATTTTGAATTAGTCATAAGCAAGATGGAAAAAGAAGAACCTAGTTCAAATCACTAACAAAGAGATATCTACATGGTGAAGATGTATGAGATAGAATTTACTGAAGATAATGAAGTATCTTTGGAAGTGTCTTTGGCATTGTTGTCAAATAGGGCGAAGTTGAGAAGTTACCATCAATAGCACAAAAAGAGGGAGATCTCAACTACCTTATGAAAGGAGTCAAACATGTAAGATGTAATAGGGAGAAGTATGTACAAGGTGTTTCCCTCAAGGATTTGAAAAACTTCTGAGGATGAAGAATTTTTGGATTGCATGGTAACTAGATGTGTTGTAATCAATGCCAAAGAGGGAGATTGTTGGAAACTACAATTGGAACAATTGTTATGTTTTCATTGATGTCAAACCTTATTAGTGAGACATTTCCCACATGAGTAGAGTTCCATGGGAAGATGATTGATGAAGAGGATTTGAAAATAAGAGATAACAAAAAGACCTAGTAGAAAGGTTGAGTAATGAGGAATTACAATGGGCACTTGATCAGTTGGACTTTAACAATATAATGTTTTTTGTAATTAGAACACTAATTGGAGAATATAGTTTTTTCAAAGCCTAGAAGAGGCAATACATGAAGAACAAATCCATAGGTTTAACTGAGATTCAAACCAAAAAATTGAGGAACTTTTAGTTGAAGCCAAGTTGTGCTAGTGTTGGTCGAGTGTTAGTATAAGATAGAGTAACAAAAAAGTTAGACTGAGTGCAAGTAAAATGACTAAGTAAAGATAGTGTAATCCAAGTGGGGAAATATAGTGATGATATAGTCTAGTGATGACCAAAGTCAAGGAACATAGTTTTGGCCTAGTATCAACATTTTACACTTTGTGAAGGAATTAAGATACCTAGCCAACATAGTTGAATTCTTGAAGTATGTAAAGCATGATGAAGATAAGGATTGATGATATGGATCATTTAATGCAAGGTAAACCATGCTTGAGCATTTCTAAGTATTGATTCAAAAGGAATTTTTTAGAGTTTCCTAGAAGTAGAAGAAGGAAAATAGATAGGTGGAAGGATTCAATGAATCTAACCTAAACCTAAGATCAACAGTGGTGTTTAAGCAACAAAATATCAAGATACATATTTAATAAGGCATAAGGATTAACCTAGAGAAGTTAGTAGACCACAAAAGGTTGGAGCAATTGTTGATTCTATTGATTGGAAAAAATGATTAGAATTATGAGCAATGAAGAACTCTATGAAGAGTGATTACTTGAATGATTTCCAAGAAAAATAGTGATGGAGATGATAGGACAATCAAGTCAATGAATCAACCATTGAACTAAATTGTGATATGTATTTGCAAGCTGATTTGTATTTATCAAATCAACCTAATGTTACATTCTAACCATTGTATCAGTTAAAATCCTTTAATCAAGGTTTGCCTAATAGTCATTTGTAAATTGTTTAATTAAGGTGACAATCTAATGGAATATTCTTAAGTCCTCTAACAAGGCCACTCCTGACAAGGTGATTAAATCCTTTAACAAGGTTGGCTCCTGATAGAGTTCACTTTATAAGAGCAAAAATTTGGTGACATGTCACTAGTGGTTTTCCCTAATTTGGTTTCTACGATATATCTTGTTGTCTTACTTGTGTGGATTTTATTTGAGAATGAAATACTATTTAATGTTTTACATTCTACAAGTTAAATATTATTGGGATAATAGGCTACAAGTTTATGTTATTGATAATTTGCTATAGAGATTGAGTGGATTAGAGATTAGGTCTGAGTTTTTTAAAGAGTTCTATTATTGCTTCTTCTACTGAAAGCATTGGAAAATTTGTTAGACTATCCACTCTTATATTTAAACATAGCAAAAAATATTATGCAAACACTCTACCCAATTCATGTGTTTCTAATTCAACTTATTTTGATTTCTTAAATATTGCAAGGCTTTATGGTCAGTATACAATGCAAAATCCTTAGGCATCAAATAATATCGCCATTTCTTAAAAGCTTGAACAATAGCATAAAATTATTGATCATAAATTGAATACCTCCTCTTAGTATCATTCAACTTCACACTATTGAAAGTTATGGGTCTTCCTTCTTAACTTAGAACAACTCCAATGACACCTCCACTAGCATCACAGTTAACTTGAAAAACTACAGTGAAATTGGGAAAAAAAGTATATGTAATTCTTCTACCTTTTGTTTCAATGTTTCAAAAATCCTATGTGTTCCATGTGTCCATTTTAATTCCTTTTTATCTCATCTCATAGTCTACATCATGAATTTTTGAAGTTCTATGATAAGTTCGATTATGGAAAGCTTCCAGTTAAACTAAATTCTTCTCTAATCTAAACCATTCATCTTCTTCAATCTTAACCATCGATTAGTTCTAGGATTCTATGAAAGAGACCTTCTACCTCTCATTTTGGGGGATATGATTGGTAAGTAATGAAACTTTCATTTTGAGAACTCAAATTTCTTGCATTCAACAATATTTCTATTTCACTTTGTTCTTAGAATACTATCACTTAGATGAATTTGCAATAATGTTAGATTAATTTTCCATCTTCTTTATAGATTTAATTTATTCTAATTTGCATAGAAAATATTAAAATATAGCATGATTTCATTTACATTCTACCTTAATCCTGCATTCATCTAGATTAAATCCTTCATTCTAGTTGGTTTGGTTACTAAACTCTTGATTTCGAGAGCACACTGTAAAACCTCATCTAGATAGAATGCAATAGATCACATTATGTAGACTGAGCAAATATATTTTTTGTTCTTGGATGTACCTGACAAATAATGATCATGTTGAAGTATGTGGTTAAATCAAAGGCCCATATTTAGCACATACACTTCTCACTCATCTCATGATGAGGATGAGAATTTTAGGTTTTCTCTTAAATCAGTCGATAAACTTGTTACTGAGATTGATAAAATGCATGATTGGCTTCTTTAAGAGAATCACAATACTAATATATTTCTTCTTTTGATTCTCTTAAGAAAGTGATATGTAATGATGAAGGTGGTGTTAATCTTTTGCATGGTCTTACTCACCTTGTTCATACTCATGTCAAGCCTTTCACTTAAGCTACTTCTGACATAGGAATGGCTCATTCCATCTCTACTCTTGAACAAATATTTCCTATTTCTCTACCTATCTCTAGCCTTGCTACTAATTTTTCTCCTATTGTGAATACTTTTGTTTAACTATATAATTCTCTTAGTAGTCTTCCTATTCCTTCTTTTCCTGTACATCAAGTGTTATGCATGTTACGTTGCCCACTTCACAACCTTCATATAATAGTGTTCCTTTTACTTACCCTAATCCTCCTACTAAGGTTGTAGTGTTCCACTCATAGTTCCTTCTATTCCAACTAATTCATATACTCTTCCTTGTGTATCAAATGTGTTGATGCCACCTATTTCCTCTAATGACTCTACTATCCTTAATCTTTTTTAGACAATGTCTTCTTTGCAACAATAACTTGCTTCTATTACTCAATCTCAGTTTAATGCTATTACATGTCATATTGGTAGTCCTTTGTCTTTTGACATTATCAATACCATTGTGCTCCACAATAAGATGATATGCCTCACCTTCATACTTATAATGGAAAAAGGTGATCATGTGACACATCTTAAGACTTTCCAAGTTTTATGTAGTGACTGTACTCATGATCATAGGATTTTAGCTAAGTTTTTTTCTTGCACCTTTTGTAATAAATACTTGCAATGGTATTTCTCTTTGCCACCTTATTCTATTGATTCATTTCATAATCTTGCTATTACCTTTATACAAGAATATTAGAATGATATTGGTCTTTCTATCTCTTTGACTAATTTTATGCATTAAAAAGAAGGTCCTAAGGAGAGAGTGAATCATTTTATTGGTAGATTTAAGAATTATCATGCTCATATTTATTATCCTATATCTGATATTGATATTCAACATATGTTTATTGTAAATTTGCAAAAAAGACACTAGATATAAGAGTATTCTTACTGAGTTTACTTTCTTTCACAACTTTATGCAATGCTTCAGTAATATCAATTACAAATGAGTGAGTTTGAAATCACCACTCCAATGGCTCCTATAACTTTTGATAAGAGTGATTCCACACCTAACCATAACAAATTCTAGGAACCTAACAACTATTTCAAGATTAACGAAGCCAAAAATATATTATATGAACAAGTCATTGTTAAATCTCAAGGTGCCACTACTTCCTCCTCTATTTTTCAAATGAATCATAAGTTTACTCCTCTTTATAAGTCTCTACATTCCATTATTGGTAGGCTAGTTAGTGCTAAAATGATTACACTTCCTAATGTTAAACCACTTCTTCCTTCTACTACATCAAGTCCACTATTTAATCCTAAAGCCTTTTTTCGATATCATCGTCATCCTAGCCATGACACCAAGGTGTATTATTATTTGAAGCATAAGATTTAGTATAGGATTGATTCTAATTTCTTATCCATTAATATGCGTGATAATAGAAATAAATATATAGCACTTTCTAATCAAAATATTCAAATATATACCAATTCTCTACCTCAACATGCTACTAACACTATTGTTCAACATCCTTCTTTTTCTTCTCCTGAGGTGAACGTTTCTTATGATACCTTATGAAGAAAGAATGATAATACTATTAATATTGTGGAACATGTAGTTCAACCTCCACCTCAACGTGTAGTTCAACATAAACCTAATTGTAAGCATACTAGATCTCTTTCTATTTCATTTACTGATGTTGCTATTTTCAAGGCTCCTAATGGTCCTTTGTATATTGCTACTCAAATCGCTAATTATCCTTCTTATGGGTGTCTTGTTGATCCTACTTCTATGGTTAATGTTATTATTGAGGAATACTTATATGCTACGAAAAAACATCATGAATTCTATGATTCAATTGATACTTGGATCCAGACTTGTAATGGTTTCTTGTATCCTCCTTAAGGTTCCATTTATTTTATTGATGAGCCTTATGGTAAAGTGGTGAATAGTACCTTTTTTATTAATCCTACTTTTAATCAGTTTCAAGTAAATCTTGGTTTACCTTGGCTAACTCCCATGCAAGTCATTTATTCCCCTATTCATCAGTGCATTAAATTTACTTATGATGGAGAGGTTAAGATGATCAATCATAGTCTCCACCATCCTTATAGGCCTCAACATTATGCTACTCTTGATTCCTTTTGTCCTTATATTCCTACTATACCCCTTAATCATCTTGATTATCTTTTTTAATTTTTATCAAGCTCATAAATGTCAAAAGATTACTAAGTCGAGTATGTCTAGGGATATTGCTCATGGTATTTTTCCTACACCTTCTACACCTATTCCATCTTATTCTTCTATTTCTAATGATCAACCACCTCTTGCATCTATTGATCCTCCCAGTGTGGTTATTCCTAATAGTGTGGTTCCTTCTTCTGGTGTGGTCCCCCCTCCTAGTGTGGTTACTCCTTCTAGTTTTAAACCTATTGTTGTTTCTTATATTATCCTTGGAAGTGGATGTATGATTGTTGATCTTATTATTTTCAACAAATATATAATACAACTAAGCATAGCTAACATGTTTGTGAATGTCGAAAGAACTGCCAAGCTCTTTCTAATGATTATATGCATGCTTCTCATCAACTTGTGTCTATAGAGGAAGTTAATCATATTAATCACATACGTAGATCCAATATTCCTCTTTTGGATTCTATTTCTATTTATCTATATGAATAAGATACTTTAGATGATGATGAGTATGGGATTATTGATCTTGATTTTGGTTTACCTAACATTATTTTTATCCAGGTCATACTTACATCTACTCTTGAGCTTAGTGACTCTCACAAGGGTCCTTCTTTAGATTTAGCTATTGTTCCTACTATGTTGGATGTAGTTCCTCTTGCAAGTTATCCACCTTCTCTTATTACCACTAACCAAGATAGGGGAGGAGGGTAACATGTTGCAAGTGAGTACTATAGTATAGTAGCTTTTTGTGTGTTTACTTGTTGTGATGTGCTTCCCTTGTATCATTCTTTCTTAATGTTTATTTATATCTCTTTAAATGACCCTTGTTTCTTTTTCAACACAAAGTGATAAAGGAAATGAAACATTCTCACATTCTACCATTTATATCTTACTTCTTCTATCTATTGTTATATGTTATGTTATACAAATGCTATTTTTCATATGTGTATACTTGTGTTTTTTTCTTCGATGTGTGACATGGTAGGACCAATTCATTTTGGTCTCCATGATGGTAGTCCATAAAGATTCTTCTTCATAACTCTTAGGTGTCTTTCTTCCATTGTGTTGTAGTTCTACTTCTTTTTGGGGATGATGTTATTTCATATTTGATATAATATTTACATATTATCATATGATCATACTAACCTCAAAATTACTAGATCATATTGACCTCAAAATTAGGATATCGTATGATCTCCTAGAGGCATCTTGTGGTGGAAATCTCTCTTAGTGGTTGTAGATCCAAGCTATGACTTTAATGTGGGGGCATGTGCTCTGCTCATTCTTACATTTGAATCATAGGGTAGTGAGCATAGATTATGAGTATGTCTTGGGTTACTTTAGCTGTGGATGCTAAGTATTCTTCCTAAGTTATTCTCAAATCTATGCATTTCTAATTCATCCCCTTTTCAATGTACACATCTTGTGAATCTCTTCATGGATTGTGCACAATCCTAAAGAACAAATTCCTCATGCACACCTTCAATTTAAGAAGTGAGCATCCTTGACATTGGGCCTCTCTTTCCTTCACATATACATATGCTAAAACTTGTCTATGGGTAACACATAACACTTTTCTAAGTCCCATACATGGGCAACTCAGTCTTATTGTAAACTTGTCAAGGTGATATGAAGGGCATTGATCTATGGGTAGGCCCTCTGATGGGTTGTCTAGTGTGTGACCATCCTGTTAGACTATTTCAATGCCATCTTTTTTAGTAGTTCTTTCAATGATTCATAGTCCTAAGTGGACACTCTATTGGGTGACATAATCACTTCCCTTCTCCTCTATCTTTTTAGTTAGTGACTCTATCTTTTCAGTTAATGATTTCTCTCTTACTATGATCTAGGAGTTCAAAATTTCTCAATCCCTTAGGGGCTTGATGGATTCTTTGTCTCCTTGATTATAATGATCTAGTATCTTATGGTGTGTCCTCTACTTACCAAAATTTTGGATTGATTCCATATTCTCACTAAAGTGGGGGATAAATGTACCATCTTAAATTGGAGGCACTCCAATTTCATGAAGGTTTAGCACCTATTTAGTTTGAGATTGTCAATCTCTTTGCATTTCTCCTTCTTTCTTCCCTTTTCTATCCTTTCTCCTAGGTGGAATTGGGGTTAAACCTAAGGGCCCATTTGGTTGTTGGAATTGACCTAAAATAGGAATAAAAAATTCATAAATATTTTAATTCTCCATTTGGGTGTGTCAAATTAGAATTAGGAATAAGAATTTGTATGCTCATTTTGACCCAAAATAAGCATTTCTTTTATTCCATCAAAATATGTGTTATTGGAATAGGCTATTCTTATTCCCATTCTTATTTTTCATATTTGGTTAAATTTTTGAATCCATGGGTTGCATTGTTTGGGTTTTTACATATGATTAATTTTGATAAGGTTTTTGGTGGCTAGGTCATTTTGCTCCATTTTCATGTGCATGCTAATTTGCTCCATTTTTATTGTCCAAGTCAATATGCTTTGAGGTTTTCTCAAGTCTAGCATAGAACATTTTCCAAAAATGGTTTGATAATATTTTTTCCCTCTTTTTTCCATGAACACTACCAAGATTAATGCATTTTTATAAAGTTTTTATTTTCTAATAGACTTCTGTGAAACTCTGATCTTCTTATTGACTATGTCTAGAAGGATGTTTTGTTTTTTTCAATCTTAAAGTGTGGTCTTCTTAGGTATAAAATATATCTCCTAGAGTTTTTTTACTTAGACTTCATTTTTAAAACCCATAAGAATTCATTGCCTATGTTTGTTGTTAATGGTTTACTTCACTAGTTTGATAGAAGATTAGGGTTTGGGTTTCAGGTGTGAGTAATAGTGAGGGTAGTTATCGTTAGCCTTGTGAGGATATATGTTTCTCATTAATGACAAGTGTTTCATCTATCTTTGTTATTTTACATTTTTATGAGTAGTAATGATGAAACCTATTAGATTAGATATATTTATTTTAATATCTAACTCGATGTTTCTCTAGGGAAAATGGAATTCTAAGATTTTGTGGGAATATATAATATATCTTCTTTTCTATTGGAATAGTTGGCCTACCACTGGAGAAAAATAGTTTAGGCAAAATTTAGGTCAAATAGTATGTCTTGTAAGCTAAGATTAACTTCTCCTAACCCTAGACCCTAGTAAGGAATGAACCAATTGCCATGCACTATGTTAGTTTTTTTAGCTTATGAAGATGAAGACCCATAAAGGAACAACAAATATTCTCAAAGCCACAATCTATGCAACCCAAGGTCTCACTTTTGTTAGTGGAGACATTTTTTATTCCACCATTAATAGCCAAACTTGTGTCTCTCAAATGGTAATCCTTCAAAAGAATTCATATGGAAAGTATTAACTTTTTGTGGTCCCTAATTTAAATTTATTTCATGTATATATGATTTTTATTAATAAATTTAAATTCAAGTAACACTACTCATACACTCTAGAACTAGGTCCACATTTTAATCACTTAATCTTATATTAAATACAATAATATAAAAAATAAATACAATAATCCTATATCTTCTTCCTTAGTAGTTTAAGATCCTTAGGCTTTTCACTATTGTACATGGCCTTCAAAATCTCCAAATAATATCTTTCAAAATACTCTAAGTTATTACTCACTCACTATTCTATGTTCAACAATTTTAATGTTCTTCTTTCGCATATATCTCAAAGTAAATACAATGAATGCTGGATAAAAATTCTTACAATTGGTGTTAGCATATAGACAAATATTTTTCTCTCCATCAACACTCAAAGGAGAAGTAAAGTATTGATTAGGCAATTAGATTTGGTTTGGAAGTTTCAAACTTTTATATAACTTCCATCACTACAAGAAACTAACAAATGCCAAATAAGAATTAGCTTCAAAAGCATTGATAACCATATGCTAACATTATCAGTTTGTGCAAAACTACTATTTGTGCCAAAGATCAAGACTTATTTCTATTTCCTCTACTCTATTATGCTTCTATCAATCTATTCAACTTACTAATTGTTATCACTACATAATAAATTAATCTCTTTCCAGAATTGATCAAAGAAGGATCCAACTAGAACTATAGTCAATACATGATCGAGCATTCAATATTTCTTGTATATGTTAGCAAAGATAAATGTGTACACATATGGAGAAGACATGTTAATTGAGCCTACAAAAAAACATTGCATATATGAAGTTGTTTGACCATAATACCGTGAGAATATACATGTTGTCTTCAATTGTATTCATTGTACTTCATTAATATAATCTATATCAACAATAGAAATAGACACAACCATAAATATTGGGTTGCATTCATTATAAGTATTTCCATATATTAAACCTATAAATATCATAAATATCTACATAGGTGAAGCCTAAAAATAGGAATTATATTTTGAAAACTGCATATCAATCAAAGGCTAAACAAAAAAGTTGTAAATATTACACACCAACTTGTCAAAGATATATGTCACTATTGAAGGCATTCATTGCTCAATATTAATATAATAGCCTCTCTAATCAGCAACAAATGAGTCTTCATCAAAATCAACATCATCATCATCATCATCATCATCATATATTAGATTATGTAAGTAGATTAGAAAGATGAAATGCAACAACATTGCCAATACCAATAGAAGTATAATGGTTATTGAATTTATGATTTGATTTTTTTTAAATATCATTAAATGATTCCATACATTAAACCAAAAACATACAAGATATGAAGATATAATTCACTTTATGGGATATGTACATGTATCATTTAATTTAAATTTTACTTGAAAAATATATGCTTATTAAAAATTTGAGAAGCATGAAAGCAACAAGATGAAAAGATACCAAAAATACACCTAGGTCATATGGTTAGTAGTCATAGAACTAGAAATATATCCAGAGTATACAATTGCCAGTCACATCAAGAATATATGCCTAAGCCTTGAGGAAAGAGCAGAAAATATGTTATAACTTGTGTATGTTTCACGTATGAACCATTAGTTCAATGTTTAGGCAGGGTTTTATGGCAATGACAAAATCAATCCAACACATTAAAATAATATTTGTTGCATGGAAACACCCAGGATTGCGCCAATGCATCTAATAACACCTAAGCACATCAGTGTAATAACTTGTGCACTCCATAATGTCCTCTCCAAACCCACAAACAAATCAATTCCAATTCCAATTTTAAAACATTTTGCAACTAGAATCCTCAAGAATATTTCAAGTTAAATTGGTAACTTACCTTTGAGGAAAAATCCACCTCCAATCTAGAAGGATTAGCTTGTGTTTTTGCCTTCAAGAAAAATGAAGCATTGGCTACTAGTTTTTCTTGAAAATGGGACAAATCACCTAAGCAAAAGATATGGAGTTATCAAATTTCTATTTTAATTTATTTAACAATTAGTTTCAAATTTTTTTTTTGAATCAATGGCAACACCTTGTGGGGTATTCTAAAATAAATCACTAGAGTAAAAGATATCGATTTATAATTGAAATTAGTAGGTTGTGGGGATATTTGATACTCAATATGTTTATAAACACATTTTTGATAGAAAGTTGGTATACAAACAACTAAGTCAAGGCTCTTTAGTTCCATATAATACTTAGTGGGAGGTCCTCTATTCCATTCTCTATTTCCAAATATATAGTTATTGTGTTTCCTTTCTTTCTACCTTCCTTCTCTAGTATTCTAAATTTTGTTTCTTATCCAAACTAACTTAGCAGTTGACAAGTTACAGGTATAGAAGTGCATATATTAGTTAAGACATGATTTTCTATGCTCTACCTTTTTTGTATAGTTTAATTTGGTGCAATTAATTTGAACAAGAGAATGGAATATGATAGTTTAAATACTGTTACTTGAAAATCTTTGAGTTTGAATCAGTTATTTAGTAATACACCAATTACTTATCTTCTTTCATTCCTCTCAATTGAGGTGCACTCAAATGACTATTCTACCAATCTAAAACATGAAAATAAAAGATATGCTTATGAAATCATATTGAGTAGCTCTGAACTTGACCTACCCTATAAAGGTTTACCAATCATAAACAAGGATAAAGGAGGAAGATAAATCTTGGGAAATTATAGAGCACACTACTTTAGACAAATCCATTATAATATTTTTATTAAGGTGATCATATTAGATCTAAAGGTTTTCCATGTTACAACATAACTAATATTTATATATACCTTTATTGTAACATATCTTACCATGAGAGTGACTACATTACCCCATTTATATATGTTTATATATTATTATGTTAGCATTTTAAGCACTAACTAGATTATTTGGTTATCGGTCATTCAATGAATCTTATCGATGATATAGAAGTTCAAGGAACCATTGTTAGGAAGATTATGGTCATGCACATACTTGTTTTGCTTGCCACCCTTGCAACATTCATAGTAGCATCTTCCCGAGAGTCCAGAAGACATGGGCATAAGAAAAGAAGAGATGCATGTCCTTTTTATAAGAATATTCATCCATTCTAGGGTATGTGTAGGATCATGATGGGCCACAAAGTGGTGATATGAAAAAAAATCACTTTTTATCTGAATTTTATGAAATGAAAAGGGCTTCTTGAGGAAATTATCAACTTTCCATCAATAATATCATTCTCAAATGATGGGTTTAGCAAGTAATTATTACTTATTTTCTAAAGGAATTACTTAAATAAAGTGTTGATTCATGTACTGATTGAAAAAAATGTATAACTTTAAAATGGTATAACCTTCTCAAAATCCAAAAGATGTGTAACATTCTACAATTTTCTTATTATGAGGTAAACAAAAACAAATTTTAATTTTGTATAGTTTTGAATGAGTTAAGGTGGTCAAACATGAGAATTTTTTTATTCCAGAAAAAGTTGTAGTAGAAAATAAAAAATTAATTATTTCCTTGTAATAAAAATAGAAAAAAATATGCATCACATGTAGGTATGAATCTACTTCTTATATCTAGAAAAAAAAAATTAAAATTATCATTCGATTGTGATTAAGGTGGCAAACATACACCTACTTCTTATTTTTTCCTAAATTGATTTGTATTTTTGCATTGAAATTCTAAATTTTGACAAGTTAAGTTATTGTTTTATAAAAGAAGGGCTAGAAACTACATTCAA
Organism: Cupressus sempervirens; assembly: GCA_028749045.1. Classification (NCBI taxonomy): domain Eukaryota; kingdom Viridiplantae; phylum Streptophyta; class Pinopsida; order Cupressales; family Cupressaceae; genus Cupressus; species Cupressus sempervirens. The sequence continues at coordinate 661,545,289 of CM053785.1, read as the reverse complement.
TTTACTACAGATTCTATTCTTACAAATTTTTGATATAAGGTCCATAACCAGTTCAACATTTCACATCAAGTTGACTAACATTGATGTCCTAATTTTTCATTGCCACTAAAGGCCATAGTTTGGCCCACCATGATCCTACACATACCCTCCAATGAGATAGATCTCCATGACCAGATACAGCTTAGAAAGATAAGATTCTTTCTCCTATCCAATATTCTAAGGAAAAAAGGGATAATTCAAGATACGATAAACATAACATTAGAAGAACAACTAGTGATGTTCCTCCATACTCTTGGCCACAATTTGTGGAATTATAAGATTGGCCATAAATTTGGCCACTCAGGAGAGATAGTGAGTTGACACTTCCACAAGGTCTTGAAGGTTGTCTTATCTCTCCATTATGATTACCTTTTACCCCCTTTTCTAATCACAACTCCAAAAGTTATTGGGAAGATTCATTTTGATCTGTACTTCAAGGTAAATGTCATAGTGGCATTATTTGGTTGGTTGAGACTAAATTATATAACTATGAATTGGATAATAAATTTTCCCTCTATAGGATTGTGTTGGTGCAATTAATGGAACCCATATGCTAGTTACTATTGATGTGGACAACCAATCAAAATATTGTGATAGAAAAGGAAACTTGTCACAAAATGTTTTGGGTGTTTTTTTGTTTGACTATAAGTTTTGGTACATTATTGCTAGTTGGGAAGGGTCATCTACATATAGTTGGGTTCTTGCTTTAGCTCTCTTGAGATTAGGTCCACTTGTGGTTCCCCCTAGTAAAAATAATAATATTTAAGTTTTGATTATATTGTCAATACATTAAATCAAAACTTTAATGGTCTTTTTTTACTATAACTTTTAGTCTATTTGTGTAGGAAATTTTTATTTAGTTAATGTTAGATATCTAGATGTACCTAGATTTATTGCCTCTTATCAATGTACACATTACCACCTAATAGATTTTTCCAAAGAAAACCCAATCAACGTCCACAAAGAGTTATTTAAACATTGACATCCTCTCTTTAGAAAGTGATAGAGCATACATTTGGTATTTTGAAGCAATGTTTTCCTATCCTTAATCATGCGACATCCTATCATATTATGATACAAAAAAAGGTTTTTTTGGCATGTTGCATAATACATAACTACATTACAATGGAGGATGGTGTTCCACCCAAAGTGTAATTTGAAGAGGATGATGATCATGAGGGGATAAATGTGCCAATTTTTTATACTTATGGGATGAATCAATGAGATGGAGATGATTGGGGGAAATTTTGAGATGAAATCACCTAAAGGATGTGGCAATACTACAACTCTTGTACTTGGTTATACTACAAAACATGAAAATTAATTAGAATATTACAAGCTAATATACCTAAAATAGATCTACTATAGAAAATGTTTTAACAAAGTATTATTAAGTTTGTGTGTGCTAACAAACTACTATTTTGCTTTTGTGTTCTAAGAAAGTAAATGCATATTATAAGTTGTCTATACAAAACATATTGTGTGACATATTGAAAGTAATTTTCCTATATATATTGTGTGCCATATTGACATGAAAATATGAAAAATTATGTGTACATAGATAGGCTAACCTAAAAATTCTATTAATATGCTTTCTTTTCAGTCTTAAGCTTAGTTTTGGCTTTATAGTTATTGGTATTGTATGAGTTAAATAACCATCAAAGATATCTAGTGGTTTTCTTTTTGTGTTGTGGATGTTGGCTCCATTTGGGCAACCATCTTGTTGACTTTATTATATTTTTGTTGTTGTTGCCTTCAACTGTTACATTGTTGTGTACTATGTCTATATGGGTTGTTATCAAAAAAAATAGCTTCTTAAGAGATACTTTTGTAGTGATAGAGGCTTACTAACTTCAAATGATGGGACCATGGAATCATGCATGTATCATTCAAACTATTATTTTTAATACTAATAGAGGTAGGAGAAAGGAATTTTCTAGTTATTTATTTTTGAACTAACATCAAATTGGACAAGGAAAATTTTTTAGCTATGCATGCAAATGTGACACTGTTATAAGATTTTACCACTTACATGTTGGGTTAATAAATAGGTCATTTTAAATATCTCCAATATTAATTGTAACCTAGATGCTAGTTAAATGTGTGCATATGTAATTGAAATCCCCTTTTTCCATTTCATTGTTTACTCTTGTCATATGGGTACATCAAAATTTTACTAAATTCTTAGATTGCTTTGTTTCCAGATGTCATTGCAACCTAGTCTGCTATTAGTTTGAAGACATATGATGAGCACGAACATTTTGATTGTTTTGTGGAGCTTTTTAGCTATTAGCCTTCAAATATATCAAGTTTTCCCTCCATATAAAATCTGAACATGTCATTCATAAATATTTTAAAAAGCATGGATAAAGGGACTCATGTGACCCCAAGTTCTTCTTCATCTAGAAGAGAGAAATTTGTTAGGAAAAGGTAGATGAAGCATAAACTTATTGATTTTCTCCTTGAGCAAGTATAGTTAAGGAAAGGTGAAGGTGGTTTTTTTATAAAGAGGCATGGACAACCATCGAGAGGAGGTTCAACAAAGAGTTGAATTTGAATCTAGGTAAGGATAATTTCAAAAGAAAGTTTAAAACATGGAAGACAGTGCTAGGACTCAAAATCAAAGCACTAATTTTGAGTATCCTATTTGAAGACTAAGTTTAATCAAGCCCCTATAAGAGCTTCTCATGCATGTGTACTCGACCATCATTTTGAGGCCTATGATGTGTTTCATGTGTTTAAAAACTTTCATTCAGTACATCCATGTGTCTCATGATGATAAATTTTCATTCTGAGTCATTTTGTGAACCATCATTTTGAGCATTTGAGAAATCTACATTTTTTTCCCCAAGTGTCAAATAGCAACAAGAAGCCTAGTTAGCTTCTAAATATCTTATACATGGTAAGGTTTCATGGCTCACCACTTTGGGAGTGTTCAGTATGCATATCAGAGAACCTATGTTTCAAATTTTGAATTATTTCAATATGTTTTGACAAGTTTTTGAATCCCTCAAAGTTGATTGTTCATTGTTGTCATGTTGATGCACATTGCTCAAAATTTTGGGAAGTCCTATTTGACTAGTTATAACTTTAACCCAGTTGACCCTAGTGAAGAGATTCCTTTACTATCACATTCTAGGGGACTTGATATGTTCCAAATTTGATCCTATGAAGAATCCATTTGACTAGTCTTCAAGCATGATTCCAAATTCAATTTTTAAAGTTTTACTGATAACATAAAAGTACAAATTGATTAGAAGGCCTATTTGGGATGTTTTAATTTCTAAACCATGATAGATGAGAAAAAATTGATTATACCATTATGTTTTACTGTAAAAATATTCCAAATGTGTTAGTTCCCAATTTTCATGAATCCATTTGCATGTTTTTCCAAGTCCATTCCTTTTGCAAAAAAATATGTTTTGGCAGTTTGTTCAATCTTGCATTTCCCAAAAGCCAACTTTGTACGCTTTCCAAATTTGTCTAGTTAGATGTCATTAGCTCAAAATACATATTCATATTCTCTATATGACAATGAACCAATGCCCCAATTTTCATCTCCTTAAGTGATTGTTTGATTGATTTCTCAGGCCAAATCCAAATGTAATTTTATTATTTTTTGACATATTATTTACAGGATAAATTTTAAAAGGAAACTTTGACAATCAATTTCTTTTGATTTATTTGTCTTCATAAGGTGAGATATTGAAGACTGAAAGAGGATGCAATAGAGAACCTAAATGCAAGTCTTCAAAGCTCAATTGTTTGATTCTATCAATTTTTAAAGTCGGCTCAGAGGCCTCCCAACATGAAAATTGATCATTTGTAGAAAGTGTTAAAATGAGTTTTAAGGATTCAAGTAGTGATGGAATTTGAATCAAATTAGTACGATGAGTAGATTGGATTAGACTGAGGAATCTTGGTGTTTCAAATGCAAAAAAAATAAAAATAGTCAGACCCACTTTGGGGCCTTAACTAATTTCACTAGACCGGTAGAGCATTGGGAATTTGAGATATCACGAGAGGTTGTAATAAGTTAATACATTGAGGTATTGTAATAAAAATACGGTGTAAATAGGATTGGTGTGCCTAAAATTAGAGGGATAAAACCATCTTTGATCAAGTGACATTCAATGTGCACATATTATTATGCAAAGATCAAAATGAGCATATCAGGTTATGAGACACAATCAACAATCATAAAGATAAGGGATTGTTTGACAATATGCTTATAAATCATGTCATCCTTGTACCAAAATTCAATATCACCTTCATATATAGGAAGCATCATTGGTGCTTATTATGTTTTGAGGGCATGATGGAATGGATATTTCATTTATGAAGCTAAATCATTCTCAAAGAAAATCGAGTGGTGATTATATATAATATGTTTTCTCCATTACTCAAAAAGAGTTGTGAAGGATTTGTAGAAGATGTTGTTTATATGTCACAACCCAGTTTGATTATTGAAATGGCATTAACATAAGCAAGGAAGATTTCGTGCAAATTAATGTCAAATATGTGATGATTATGTTTGTATTGCTAGTGCACAAAAGGGCAACTAAGTGATTCTCATAATGGAGCATGAATCCAAGAGTTGGTTGTGCATCAAGTTTTTCATGACTGCAATTCTTAGTACTTTACTCGTGCACTACATCAGGACACATGTCCTGTACTTTTTATTTTTTTGCAAAATCCCAATGATGGTTATGATCTAAGGAAAATATTTTTATCTAGAATGAAATCATATAATTACAAACATTTAGACACTTAACACTGAGATGGAGATGCGTGTATTTGTAATGAATTTGGGTAGCTATGTTAGGTTTATTACATTAATAAGATTAGTTTCTAAGATTAGATTAAGTAAATAATTTAGTTTAATATTTAGTTGCTCAGAAGTTATTCCCGTAAGTAGTTTTTTAAGGGAATATAAGGCTATATAAAGCTATTTAGATATCAATGTGATCATTCAATATCAATTTAGTTTGTATCTGAATGTATACAAAAAATTTGAGTCAATAAATTGAATCATTTTATATTTCAGTTCTTTCAAGCTATTACTCAAAACGATGGCTTCCAGCTTCTGAACATTGGGAATGGAACAAATTCCAAGATAGATTTAGTGCTCAGATTTACCAAGATTAAGAATCATCAAACAAATTCTAGAAGCAATGTAGTATATGGGGAGCGTCTCGTTTAGGCATCAAGTTAAATAACAACATGCTCCTATGTAAAGTTTTGATATAATTCCCACATTTATTTTTTGTTGTACACTTTTCCTAAGTGGGCCCGAATTCTCAAGGACCATTACATGCCTTTTTGATACTAACTTCCATTTCTCAAACAAAAATGTGTCCTCCGTTGGTCCATGACTAGACAATGAGGTGTCTTACATTCATTCAAGCTTTCTCTTGTCACCTTACAAACTACAAATTTGTATATATAATATCACAACTCATCTTGTGTGACTCCTATTTGGTAGGAGGTCATCGACACTTTTTGACTCAGTTGATTAGGTAGGTTGACCTCGATTGGAGAATTTTATCTTTGCATCAATTTTTATGAGCTGGACACTAAATTGTTGTGTGTTCGACTTAATACTATGGTTGATATGTTCATGATCAATATGTGTTCTGATTATATGATGAAGACCTTGTTTAGTTTTGAGTGTTGATTTACTATGTATGACTCGACTTAGTCAAATCATTCTAGACATTGTTCAAACCTTTCATTGTTAAGGTTATAGATGGGTATTTTCATTTAAATAACATTATGATAGTCAAAATATGTTTTATTTTATGAGATATTGACATGACGATTAAATATTTGGTTGTATTTACATGTTTAAATTTTATCATGTATGATGAATGTTTAAAATTCATATTATTAAAAGTAATTGAGGTTATGAATTTCAATAAGATATGTTAAAATTAAGATGTTATTTTATTTATCAATATGTTGGAAATGTTGATGCATTGGCCTATGTGAGTTTGTGAGTGTGCAAGTATTGAAGGAAAAAGGGTGGTTATGGTAGGGGAGTTTCGCTCCTCAACAGGGTTGGCTCAAAAATTGTATGGTGTAGTCACACACACAAACACTTAGTTTGTTTTATTTGAATTCAAACATTTTCTTTAAATTTTATTTACCTAAATGAATTATGTTTTGTTATATGTATGTGTAGCATAAAGGATTAGATAAGAAGATTCAATTATTATTTCTTTTGAAAAGGTATAAATTTTCATCGTAAAAGTTGGTTGAGAAATATAGGTGGTAATAAATAGTTTGTTTTCAAATTTGAAAGTCTTGTCATAAAATCGATTAAGATGAAATTAATCTAACTAAAGTTTCTAAAAATACTTTATCTATGTGGAAGTCAAAGTCCTTTAAGGGTGGGCAGTGGAGATTAATGCAAGGGAGTTTCATTAAAACTTCATTATGTTAGTGCTATAGATGAGAGATTTTTGAATAATAAAAGAGGAGGGAGTCGTTCAAAAAGAAGGAAGAGGAAGGTAATGTAGAAGGGGGGGTGAATTAGTGGAAGGAGGAAAAATGAAGTCACGGAAGAAAGATACTGCTCCCTTTTTTTTCAAAGCAACTAGAGGGATGACTACACAGCCAAAGTGCATTCCCATGTGAACTTCTCAAATCAAATATACTAGGGCCAATGTGTTATAAAGGTAGTAGCTATGGGCATTGGACAATCTTATTTTTCATTTTCTCCTACATATTCTAAATGCTCAATGCTTGAAATGTTTGGAGAGTAGAGAAAATATTGAAGAGATGTATGGTCATAGGGCTATCGGTGGCAACAGGGGCATTGATCAATTCACTTGTAAAAAAAATAAAAATAGGTTCTTATCTTTGGTTATTCTAGTTAAACCAATTTTTTTAATATAATTTTGGATGATGTGTGTGAGTGATAAGTCTATGGGAAATGTTCTTCTGCATTTTTTGATTTAAATCTATAATATTCTAGTCAATTTAATAAGAACAATGATCGACCATTTATTCCTTTTGAATGTGAGTATGAACTGCTAAGGATTCTCTTTGCTTATTCTTATTTTTCTTAATTGCTATCACCCATTTTGTAGTTAGAAGATTTTATGCTGTTAGTTATACCTGTTCACTTAATCATTCAAATTTCCTATGCCATGTTGAGTACAGACTTTCCTTCATCGTGACTATGTTATTGATAAATTTTTTATGGTTTTGGGTGAAATCATTTTCCTTAGTAAATCTATGGCCTTAGGTGAAATCGATGACTCCTGAGGACCAATAATTTTGAGTAAATTGGTGTCTGTTGGGAATGGGAGGAAACTTAATTAAGTTTTTTGCTATTATATTTGATAATAAATTAGGACTTATCAAATTTGTAGCTGAAGGTATAGGAAATTGAAATGTTATTTTCTTTAGTTGACCCTATGTTGTCAATGGAGATTCTGACCTTGTTGTCGACATCTCTGGTTGAAAAATAATACTTGACAATTAACAATAGATTCGAGTTAGAAGTTAACTCCAAGAAACTTCATTTGCTTTTATTTTCTTTCATATATATTGTTAGCTTTCATTTCATACTTTTATTTTAAATCAAACAAATAGCATGTAACAAATATAAATCTGCCTAGATATGATTTCTTTAGTAGATCTAATAAAGGGACACAAGTTGCAAGAAAAGAATGTAGATTTTAGGGTCCAATCAAATCTTGTTAAGCAAGGTAGAAAGGTGGGACGTACGGTAGTTGCAAATCTAAAACTCATAGTAAATCTTACAAATGGAGAATCACAAGACTCCATCTATAGCACTCTCTTTGTCTTAGTCTAATTACATTCTTTTGAAACAGCTGAATAGGGCTACAATTGTTTAGCAAAACAACAAAAATTCATTATTTTTAATTATTTTTTTATTTAACTTGTGTTCTAAATTCTTAATTTTACAATATGAAAGGGATAGTTAACAAACAGTTAGCAGAGCTATAATTTTCTTTCTAGTGTGATAAATGAAATTTTAGGAGATTAGATGAAAGAAGCTCTTGGAAGACTCATGGTTTCATCTTAAAATTTTAAATTATGATTTCTTGTAAATTGAAGATTTATTATTAGATTTTCCATTAAGAGATGACTTATTTGTCTTAAAGGATTGAAATTGCTAGAATTAATGTGTTGGATTGTAATAATCATCTTTATAGTGATTGAGTATTAAGTTTGGGTGTTGAATGTGGATCCAAAGAGGAGGGTAGTTAAATGGATATCAAATGATGATTTTGGTTATTCTTTTCTTACTACCTACCAGTCTTTTACACTAAACTAGTTCATGATACTTGGCCAAGCTCAATAAAACATTTATGCATATGATTGAAATGCATTGGTTATTTTACTTTATTTTTTGTCTTTCACATCCTTGTGTATGTTCTACTAGACATTTGTGTAAGTAGATTAGGCACTTGGCTGCACCAAATCCTTCTAATCTAATTGTGCCAAGTTGCTAGCATTCGTGTGCTAGGGTTGAGTATTTCTTCTTAACCAAAGAACCTTGAGGAGCTAACCACTCCATGGTTGGTTGGTTGGCAAAAGCGCCTAGACCACTCTTTTATCTCATGATAGTAGATGGACAATGTTCCAACAGCTTGGAGATAGGACTACATGCACATGGACACTAAGGTTCAATGGCATGTTATTTATATGTTTTATGTTATCATAGGATTTATACCATATGATGTACTAATGTTATACTTATGTTTGGTGTGTAGGTCAACATAGTTTGTGACATAAGATCGATGCGTTATATGTATTTTCCAATATCTTATGTTTTTGTAGTTCTAACATGTTGTCAATTTGTATTAGAAATAAACAACATTATTTATGTCCAAAATTATTATATTTATGACGATATGTTTCATCTTTGTGACTAATTTGATTGTTGTCATAATTAATTTTTCAACTTTGATTAAATGATAATAAGTGCTTATGCAAATGTAGTTGACATGTGACTTTTCAATTTCAATTTTCTACATTTTTATGGTTGTTTTGCATGTGTGGAAATGTTAGAGAATTAGGTTCTTACATGTGGTATCACAGTTGTGTTAAACACTAGGAACTAAGGTCTTATTGATGTTGATGTTACATAGTTTACTCTTGGAATAGGAGCAATCTATCATCATGAATTCCCATAGAGGCAATAGGGGTGGAGGAAAAAATTGTCCTCAAAATGAGTCTAAAAATGAAAGGCTAGACCAAATCATGGCACTCCTCACTCAATAGGGTAGTACATGGATGACCTAGAAAATGCCATGAGAGGATGATAGGCTAAGGAGGATGAGCATAGGGAAGTTATGCATCAATAGGAAGAAGCACAAAATAAAAGAGAGGAGGACTAATTGATTGAGGCTCAAAGGAAATAGGAAGAAGATTGAAGGATTGAAGAACAACGGAAGGATGACGTTGACCATAAGATGGTCAAATTAGTTCATGATAGGGTCCAAATCATACAAGGTCTTAGAAAGGACCTCAAGAAGGTCATACCACCTACTTTTAATGGTAAGACACCATGTGAGGAGGTGGAAGCTTAGATAACCCATGGAGAAATATTTTCATGTTCGTAATTTCACCAGAAAATCCAAAGTAGTATGGGCTACCTTTCAACTAGTTGGTGAAGCAGCAACATGGTGGGAAAATGTTATGGCTAAGAATAAGTTACAACACAGTGAGATATCATGGAAAGACTTCCTACAACAATTTTCGAAGCAATGGTTACCTCAGCTATTTTGTGACAAGAAAGCATCAGAGTTCTATAAGTTGATTCAGGGAATCATGACAGTCATGCAGTATCTATTAGTTTGTGGTGACTAATAAAGAAAGTATTGTACATACTCCATAAATTCTTTGGGGCCTGAAAAAAACTTTTTTGGTACTATTCATAGATTCACCATTAAAGTAATGGCTAATTTTCACCAATTTATGGCTGACATTTAGTAACCCTAAAGCAGTTTAATACTTGTATAAAAGGGCTTAGGGTTAGGGTTGTTTTATAGTGGTGATTCGAAATTGGTTCTTGTGGTGGTATTGAGATGTAAGGGATTACATATTGTAATCAGGTTGTAATCACTAGATTGTAATAATATCGGACTTTTTGTTTGGTGGATGTAGCCCAGGGATTGGGTGAACCACATTAAATCTTGGTGCCTTGTGTTCTTTTCTATGTGATCTATCAATTTCTATTATTGGTTATATTTGCATGTAATTGATATTTGTAGTCTATGGTTTAATCCTAATAGTATCATGAATAGTTTTTCCATCTGGTTAAATATGTTCCTTAGTATGAAAATGATGACCTTTTTAGGACTCACAAGTTTATCATGGGGTTGCATCCTGAGATCTCTAATGGGGTAGAAATGTATGAGTTGGAGTCTATGGACTATGCACTAAGGAAGGCTCTTAAACAAGAACAAAGACTCAAGGATATGGCTCCAATGAATTCATCCAACAACTAGGGATTCAAGAGGAGATTTGAAGATGATAAACATGGAAATCATGAGAATTCATCAAATTGGAATCGAAGAAATGACAATTAGAAAAATTTAGGAAGGAATTCCAATCAAAATTCTCAGAGTGGGAATGTCACAATGAAAATTGGAAAGGTATGGGAAAACCTGAGGGAAGGCAGGAACCCCATGATGGTTGTTTCATGTGTGGGGGAAATCATTTTTCTTTTAGCTATCCACAACATTCAGATTCCAAAGATGGGAAGAAACCACAGTCGGATGGTTCAACAACAAGAAATGGTGTTTGTGGAACCCATCCACCTTGTTGATCAACATTCTTAAGAGAATGCAAAGTATGTTCTTAGATCCTTTATTATTTAGTTTTTATGGATATTTGTATGCTTTATAGTCATGTATAAAACTTTATGTGTGTTGTGATCATTTTAGTTATGGATGTTTTATTTTGTGACATTGGGATGATGTCTTTTCCTAGTGGGGAAGGATGTCACGACCCATCTTGTTTGACTCCTATTTGGTAGGAGGTCGTTGACACTTTTTGACTCAATCAATTAGGTAGGTTGACCTTGACTGGAGAATTTTATTTTTGCATCAATTTTTATAAGATAGAAGCTAAATAGTTGTGTGTTTGACTTAATACTATGGTTGATATGTTCATGGTCGATATGTGTTCCCACTATATGATGAAGACCTTGTTTAGTTTTGAGTGTTGATTTACTATGTATGACTCGACTTAGTCGAATCATTATGGACATTGTTCAAAACTTTCATTGTTAATGTTATAGATGGGTATGTTAATTTAAATATTATTATGATAGTAGAAATATGTTTGATTTTATGAGATTTCAACATGATGATTAAATATTTGGTTGTATTTACATGTTTAAATTTTATCATGTATGATGAATATTTAAAAAAATTATTACTAAAAATAATTGAGGTTATGAATTTATATAAGATATGTTGAAGTTAAGATGTAGAAGGGGGGGGGGGGGGTGAAATCAATGGAAGGAGGAAAAAGGAAGTCTTAGAAGAAGGAGATGGCTCTATTTTTTTTTCAAAGCAGCTAGAGGGATGACTGCACACCCAAAGTGCATTCCTATTTGAACTTCTCAAATAAAATTTTCCAGGGCCAATTTGTTATAAAGGCAGCAGCTATGGGTGTTCGACGATCTTAGTTTTCATTTGCTCCTACATATTCCTAATACTTAATTCTTAAAATGTTTGGAGGGTATAGAAAAGATTGAAAAGACATATGCCTATAGGGCTATTGGTTGCAACAGGGACATTGATCAATGCACTTGCAAAAAAATACAGGTTCTTATCTTTGGTTATTCTTGTTAAATGATTCTTTTTTTATATACTTTTGGATGATGTGTGTGAGTATTAAGTCTATGGGAAATGTTATTCTTCATTGTCTGATTTAAATCTACAATATTCTTGTCAATTTTATAAGAACAGTGATAGACCATTAGTTCCTTTTGGATTCCAGTATGAACCACTAAGGATTCTCTATGCTTATTCTTATTTTTCTTAAGTGCTATCACCCATTTTGCAGTCACAAAATTTTATGTTGTTAGTTATACCTATTCACTTAATCATTCATATTTTCTATGCCATGTTGAGTATAGACTTGCAAACTCTAAGCATGTTCCTTCATCATGACTATGTTATTGATAAAGTTTTGATGGTTTTGGGAGAAATCGTTTTCCTTAATAAATCTATGGCCTTAGGTGAAATTGATGACTCCTGAGAACTTATACTTTTGAGTAAATCAGTGTCTAATGGGAATGGGAGGACACTTAACTTAGTGTTTTGCTATGATGTTTGATAATAAATTAGGACTTATCAAATTTGTAGCTAAAGGTATAGGAAATTGAAATGTTGTTTTCTTTAGTTGACCCTTTGTTGTCAATGGAGATTCTAACCTTGTTGCCCACATCTTTGGTTGAAAATTTATGTTTGATAATTAAGAACAGATCTGAGGTAGAAGTTAATTCAAAGAAACTTCATTTTTTTTAATTTTCTTTTATATAGATTGTCAAATTTCATTTCAGACTTTTATTTTAAATCAAACAAATAGCATGTAATGAAAATAAATCTACCTAGATATGATTTCTTTAGTAGATTTAAGAAAGGGACACAAGCTGCAGGTAGAGAATGAAAATTTTAGGGTCTAATCAAATCTTGTTGAGTAAGGTAGAAAGGTGGGACATATAGTAGTTTCAAATCTAAAACTCATAGTAAATCTTACAAATGGAGAATCACGAGACTCCATCTGTAGCACTCTCTCTATCTTAGTCTGCTTACGTTCTTTTGAAATAACTGAATAGGGCTATAATTGTTTAGAAAACGAACAAGAAATCATTACTTTTAATTTATTTTTTATTTCACTTGTGTTCTGAATTATTAATTTTACAATATGAAAGGGATAGTTAGCAGAGCTATAATTTTCTTTCTAGTGTGATAAATGAAATTTTAGGAGATTAGATGAAAGAAGCTCTTGGAAGACTCATGGTTTCATCTTAAAATGTTAAATTTTGATTTCTTGTAAATTGAAGATTTAGTAATAGATTTTCCATTAAGAGATGATTTTTTTGTCTTGAAGGATTGAAATTGCTAGAATTAATGTGTGGGATTGTAATTATCATCTTTATAGTGATTGAGTAGTAAGGTTGGGTGTTGAAAGTGGATCCAAAGAGGAAGGTAATTAAATGGATATCAAATGATGATTTTGGTTATTCTTTTCTTACTTCCTACTAGTCTTTTACACTAAATTGGTTCATGATGTTTAGCCAAGCTCGGTAAAACATTTATTCATATGATTGAAATGCATTGGTTATTTTACTTTGTTTTTCCTCTTCCACATCCTTGTGTATGTTTCTACTAGACATATGTGTAAGTAGATTAGGCACTTGGCTGCATGAGATCTTTCTAATCCAATTGTGTCGAGTTTCTATCCTTCTCATGCTAGGGTCAGGTAGTTCTTCTTAAGTGGAGAACCTTGGGGAGCTAACCATTCCATGGTTGACTGGTAAAAGTGCCTGGACCACTCTTTCATCTCATGATAGTAGATGGACAATATTCTAATGGCCTGAAGATAGGAGTACATGTAGATGAACACTAAGGTTCGATGGCATGTTATTTATATGTTTTATGTTATCATACAATTTATACCATATGATGTACTAATGCTATACTTATGTTCGGCATGCAGGTCAACATAGTTTGTGACATAAGATCAATTTGTTATATGTATTTTCTAGTATCTTATGTTTTTGTAGTTCTGACATGTGGTCGCCTTGTATTAGAAACAAACAACATTAATTATGTCCAAAATTATGATACTTATGATGATTATGTTCCATCTTTGTGTCTCATTTGATTGTCACTGTAATTAATTTTTCAACTTTGATGAAATGGGAATAAGTGCTTATGCAAATGTAGTTGACATTTGGATTTTCAATTTCAGTTTTACATATTTTTATTTTTTTTTTTTGCATATGTGGAAATGTTAGAGAATTTGGTTCTTACATATACTAGTTAAGTTCATGTTCCTATTATTGGTGAAGCAGCGTAGCTATTAGAATAGAGTAAGTGCATGTGCTAGGCATTTACATTCCATCATGTGATCAATTGAAGATGAAAGGATAGCACCACTTAAAGGCCCATAATATATGTCAAATTCGTCATTTGTTAGAAGCACAATGACATTGGTAGGTGATGCCTTAGAACTTGAAGATTTTTGTTCCAATATTTATCATGTGCAAACATGGCAATTCAATTGAAGATATATGTTGTCATTTCTATTCGTGGGGTCATCACAATTGATACACAAGAAAAGGCATTAGAGGTCATGTGCAATCAAAACCATATCACATGTATAGGAAGGTTTTGAGAAATATGGTGTGTATGTGTGTAAGCCAAAGGTGTATGCCTCAGTCATGAGTTGGAGCATCTTTTGTGGATTCTATAGAGTTATAAACCAAAAGAAAATGTTCATTGCATTTATACCACATTCACTGTGTGAGGAAATTTATATGTAGTTTATATGTGAAGGAAAAATCTAAACTGTCTTAGCTTTTCATGCTTATTACAAAGCCAAGATCACCCGTGTGGAGCCCATGGTCCAACTTGGTGGGTTAATGAACATAATTCTAACCAAGTTAACGTATGATTGGAGATGATGTGGTGATGCATGATTAGAGATGATATAGTGATGAATTGGACCAATCAAGAATTGACATGTGGCAGCCTAAGGATGAACAAAAGCATGGCACATGCATGGGAGCACCAAAGAACATGTCATGTGAGGACCAAAGAACACTTCAGCAACCAGATGGACCAATGAACTAGAGCATGACACATGGCATGCATCTTGAGGTGACTAATTGGGCAAGGGAGACATGTGGAATGCATCCCAAGGTAGGTGATTGGGTAAGGAAAACACATGATAGAGTATCACATTCTTGTGATGATGTGGCAAGAGGATGGACAATGATTGTACATGCGAGAAAGTGACATGCCACCATGTGCCAAGGGTAGTGACATCAAATAGATAATTTTGCATGGAAATTGAGGTGATGACCTGGATGAGGGTGATACATGTCACATTGTCATAATGTTGTGATGATGTGGTAGGTTGCTAACTATGCATGTGACAAAGAGTCATCACAACACATGGGGGTGGAGATGCCAAGGCAGATGTGATCCAACCGTCCAAGTTTTTCCATGTAGTAGCGAATCAATGGCTGTCACATAGTCACTATGGGAAGATGTAAGAAAGCTAATCCATGAGACATAGAAACCAAATCAGAGGCCACCTTGGCAGCAGGCTTAGTCAGATGTGGTAGTACATGAGTGAATTAGGAGGTGACATGTGGTGCCTAAGTGGTAGAGCATCTAGTTGATGATGACATGGCAGTGATTGTGTAGGGATGAACCAATAGAATTGTGACACATAGTCAACCAAGTTTGATCCATATTCAAGGAGGGAAAATAAAAAGTTTACAAAATAATAATATTTTATTCATTTCCCTCATTAAACATTCAAACTTTTTAAATATAACATTGGTTTATTTTATAAAGTTCAAACTTTATAAAAGGGAAAATATTTACATAGATTAATGGTTTGTTCACTAGTTTTCAATGCAACTTATTTTGAATGCCTAGGGCTTGAATGGGAATTAAATATGGGACTATTATATATTGACAAAAAGTTCTTAGAGTCTACTCTTTGAGATTTTCAATCAGCTTTTGCATAGGTGGTAGTGGGTAAGAGGTATTTGCATATTTGTCAAAGGTGCTTTATTTTCAATAGTATTCTCATATGAGTAGTTCAGATTTAGTTTGTGGCCAAACGGTAAAATGGGTATACGCCAAACTTGGAGAGGGTCTTGCTAGAAATAATTTTGTGCCTCCAAATTAGTTTGATGAAGGTTTTGGAAACATTTTGATAATAGATCTGATATTTTATTAGAAATGGGTTTTCTCATCATTCATAGGAGATATTTGTGAGTTTGTTGGGCACAATGATGAGATTTGATCTAGATTTCTATTGTAGAGAGAGGAGAGAGCCTTTGCAACAACATAAAATGAAGAATGAAGATGACATTTGACATTTTCATATCAGATCCAGCCATATTTCATTCTCTTATATCTTTCTTTCTTCTCTCATTCTGTAGGTCAGTTGTATGTTGTTGCTTCCAGACTATTGAGCAAGGCTCTAGCTATGAATTAACCATTCTCCTCAACATTTTCTCTTTTATGAGTAGAAAATAATGGAATTATATTGTCTAGTTCTAGTCTATTAGGTGTTGTGGGTTTTGTTTCCATATATTTTGAATGTATTTTCTACAAAGAAATGAATACAAAAGCAAAAAAGTAACCTAGTTTTATTCTAATCCTTGTCTCTTATCTATATTATTTGTAAAAATTTATGGTTTGTGAGCAAACATTATAGATCTAGTTGCAATTCATTTTGGGTTGTATGTTTTGATGTGTTTTCCCATTGATTCAAGGAATCACATAAATGCTTGATATATCTTAATAGTGTTACAGGTTTCATTGATTGATCTAATGAGTATGAGTTTCAATTTGAGCACAGATGTCTTATTTACAAAGTAAAAGGATAGATCACTAATAGCCTAATGCATGTGGTAATTTTTGGAATACCCAATGGATAGGGCACTGATCAGTCATAGGATCTGCAAGTATGGTGTTGTTTCATATGTGGGTTATGTTGAAATCAATCAATCAAAAAAAATTCCCTTTCATGTTGTAAAGCTAAAAAGGATACCCACACTTCGCTTATGGGTTCCATAGGTTGCGATATTAGTTATTTCACACCTCTATTATTACATGAGCATATAAGGTTTTTTGATTTTCATATCCTTAATATAGATTCAAATTTATCTTTTAGGAACAAGTACCATATAGATAAATCTGAGCTCTACCCGCCTAAGTTTTGCAGAGCTTGAAGTGAAGGAGTTCAGCCTTATAGTTGACCTAGGTTATAAAAAAATTGTGTCCATCATATGAGATAGCTTCCCTTAGATGCAATTATTTTTGGCTACCTAGTATTTGAAATCTCTATTAAATCAAGAGCCAATAGATAGGTTACAAAATAATGAAATATTTGAGGAACGTGAGTGGTATTGCATGGAACAAAGCTACTCAATGCATGTACGTTGATGAGAGTGTATGGGATGATCTTTTAAAATTAATTTACTCTAACAATTATTTTGATTAAAGTAAAATATCACTTAATCAATTGTGATAAAAGACAACTATCTAATTGCTCAATTTTGCTAGCATGTAGAGAAAGGACTTCAAAAATTCCAAAGTTTACAAGAGGCATTTGTTCATCTATTCTAATGAGCTAGCATGCATTGTGGGGAATGATGTAGATAAAGGAACCACTATTGTAATGACATAATAAATTGGAGAACAACATAAATTGGATGAATTTTTTGATCTTGAGGATGATAATGAACTTTACAATTCCTATGAATAGTACATCTAATTTTGATGAAGAGTTCCACCAATCAAACACTTCTAGTTTATCCACTAGACCCAAACCTTCTACATCATTATCAAGGAGGCCCACGAGGAAGAAATATAGCATGGCTTCTTCTTTGGATGTAATATGTGAAAGCATCCAAATGATAAGTCAGGGCATGACTAAGCCTCACATTATCAAAGTTGATAAATTAGAAACCAAGAAATATATTGCAAGTGTCTATACTAGCCTCAAATCCATCCTTGAGCTTACAGAGGATACTCTAATTGTGGCATATTACTCATTCATTATTGAACCTTCAAGATCAATGGGGTTTCTTAGAGATGAATGCATAGGAGAGGGAATATTTTATTAGATATAAATTTAGAGCATGATTATTAACTTTGAACATTGTTGGAATATGCCTAGTTAGTGATAGTCACAACCTAATTTTTGGAAAGATATAAGTTTGAACCATTTTTATTAACTTTCAACACTGTTGGAATATGCATAGTTTATGATAGTCATAGCCTAGTTTTTGGTTGTCAATTCCAAAAGCTTTTATATGCTTCATTGATATTCCCAACTTAAGTTTGAAGAATGTTTATTAACTTTCAACACTTCTAGAATATACCTAGTCTATGACATTCACAGTCTGGTTTTTTATTGTCAATTCCAAAAACTTCTACATTCTTTCATCATTTGGAAAGATATAATTTTAAACTATATAGCTTGACATAAATCCCAATTCAAGTGATTAGTGGATAGTTGTAGCTTACATGTCGTTCTTTATAATTCAGGATTAATTTGATGACATATATTGTGTGATCAAGGTGTCTTTCATGAGTAGTATATATTTTATAACCAAGGTGCACATGAGTACTTCTTAACCATTTTAAAATATCAACCCATCTATTTATGGTGTTGAGATTGTGCTTCTATAGCTTTGGATCTGTCATTCTCATCTACAAATTTATCTCCTTGAACATTTCTAAACTGTTAAGATAGATCATTCATAATAACTTTTTAGTTGTTTATAGAACACTATAGGTATGTATAGAACATCATATGCTTTTCAAAAAATACTTTATAGCTTTTATAGAACTTTACATGTCAATAGAATAGAACAAGAGAATGATACCGATAAGTTTGCACAATAGGTTATGGCTTGGCTCAAGAGTAATTTTATGGAAAAGTTAGCTACAATATGCATGTATTTATTTTTGTGTAACTAAAATATAAGGCAATTATTAGAACTTGATGTGAGGCAATGTTGTTATGAAGAGTGTTGGTTGATCCTCTAATGGAGAAATTTGCATTGCTAACAAAAGATGATGATGAATCTAGTCTATTTTCATAATCACAATGAAGTTTATCACCATTACATAAAATTTTTGGTTGATAACAAAGATTATAGTATGTTATTATAGTTTTGTTGTAGAGAAAACTACTAGCATTGATACAAAGACATAATATCATCACCATTACGTTCACTAGTTAGTTGATAACAAAGATATTCAATGTCGTTATTATTGTCCTATTATGGAGCTAACTACTAACATCATGACTAACCATGTTGTAAGGAAGGTTTCTTCATTCACATATAAAGTTCAAATTCATCAGGTTTAGTCTCAATATAGCCCCTTGGACTTGTGGCATCTCCATTTTTCCTTCATTCCAAGATTTTTTTTGAAGATCATTATAATTTATTTTATTGAAGTTTTTCTTTATACTATCAGTTCTTTCTTTAGTTATTTCCCATGATTGTTCAATCAAGTTCTTTTTTGCTTTCCAATGGTGCATGTGTTAGGCTATTTTAGATTTCAACTAAGGAAATATTATTTGTAATGGTAATTATTATTTTATTTTTTTTAGCTCATCCTATTTGTTCATTTTTTATATAGGTTTGACGATTTTAGTAACTTTTCCAATGTGTGATTGTGGTGTTGACCCATTATCAATGAAAACCTCAAGCACTGAGAGTAATCCTAGGTGTAGGTTTTTGTGCTATCTAAATAGGAAAAAAGTTTTTATTTAATTTTTTTATGTTTATTTTTTATGTAAGAACTAATTATTATCAAAAGCACTAATGTAGATTTCATATGTAGGGGGGCAACGACTATGGATTATTTTGGTGGGTGATGGTGCCCCATCTACATCTACTGCATCTAAAGCTATAGAAGATGATAGGAATGATTACAATGTGTGAAAGGTTTGAGATACTTCTATTGTCAATGAGATTTCTTCCATTGAAAAATTCAATATTGTATTTCTATGATGTGTTATTTACATTGTAATTGTTATAATCATAGTATTTCTTGTGGTAGTTTGGGACCGTATGCATAAATGTGGTAAAAAAAAATAGATATTGGAAACATGTAACCTTTTTTTATGAGTTTGTATACCTAATGGTGGATAAAATTTAGTAATGACATGATCATTTTCTTGCTTACAACTTGTTTATGATCATGGAGACAATTTTTTTTAAAGATTTTGTACATAAATGATGAACAAATTGTACTAGATTCATGAGTAGTTTTATTGTCTATAACATTTTTCATGATTATATCTATTTGATTAAAAACAGTACAAATTAATTAAATTTCTCATTAAGTTCAATAAATAAACTGAATATGAATTATTAAAAAAATTAACCAAAAATTATTAAAAAATTAAAATTATAAAAATAGAATTTTAATGTTTATTCCAATTCCACTTTTTTACAACCAAACATGGGATTAGCATATTCCATATTGAATTCCAAGTGAACCAAACAGGTATGGAATTGCTATTTTAATTCTTATTCTCAATCTTCATTCACATTCCCAATTCTAATTCTCAATTACTATGCCAGTAACCAACCGGGCCCTAATCAATCCTCTTTAAACATCCTATATCCAAAGAATTGAGATTGAGGTAGGTTCTATCCTCCTAGTTCCTCCCTTCCCTTTATTCAACCACTTGAAATTTTCTTTGCACACTGAAATGGTTATATCATAGACTCCATAACTAATTTTTGGGATCTAGGACTTGTTTTGAGATCCTAGAGGGGTCCTCAAGGTCCTAGAACCTAGTGCATCACAACATTCTAAACTCAACTTGTGCCTTATCTCTATATGGATGAACAATACCATTGAGGGTTTTGATCAACAGAGTCAGGGAGGAGGTGAAAGAAATTTTGCCCCCTATTTTGTAAATTGTGGGTGTGAGCTAGTTGAAACTCACTAGCTATAGAATTGTAGGGTTGACCAATCAAGACCATAGTGAGCCCCTAATTGGGCCTTATTTTGGGTCTCATGTTTGAATACCTTTAAGGTGTTAATTCTAAGGTAGCATGGCTTGTGGAAGTTTGAAAATTCTGATCTCTATATAAGTGCTTCCATTTGCTTTATTTCTCATCCACAATCAATTAAGTTCATGTTCAACCAATCATGCACTAGCACTCAAGTACTCAAGTTTACAAGAATTCAAGTCCTTGAGTATTCCTCCATTGACAATCAAGGATTCAAGCAGTCAAGAAATTGAAGGAATTTATCATCAAGATCTTCTTTAATCCATTTAGGATCCTTTGTTACATCTTCTACCTCCATCCATTATCATCTTCTTGATCCAAATGAATTGGTGAAGTGAGCAAATTGCATTTGATTGTAGAGATCCTACAGTTGTAAGGTGAATTCATACATTTTATTTACATTCATGTTATTTTAATTATTTTGATACAAGGTTAATTCCTAAAATAGGTTTTGACCAAGGCAATCCCCCCATCAACAAAAAAAACCGTTTTATATCACACATTATTGATATCAAATTAACAAATAGGTTACAAATTTGAGTACCTTTTTTCAGTTTTCTTCACAACTATGGAATCAGAATCAACATCACACTCATTCTATCAAGGTTGACCAGGCTTCCCTTGATATATCAATGGTATTTGGGCATCCCTAATCATTGATTTTGTTGTGATGTGGAGCTTAATCATACTCAAAGGTTTATTCAGTGCATTTTTCTCCCTATATTATTTCTATAGGGATTCCAAGATGGGGTAAAGGGGTAGTGCCCCTACAGGGTCCTGGGGTAGTGCCCCAGGTGCACTCCCTATCATAGTATAGGGTGCGGGTCCAGGGGCAATGCCCCTATGGGGGTTTTCGGGGGTAGTTCCCTCGAAGCCAAAAATGACCTTATATTGTAAAAGGCGTCAGCTATTATTTTCTACTATTATAGCTTGAATTTTGTAAGCAGCAAAAAAGCTTGTATAAAAAGGCTTAGGGTTATGGATTTTCATAATGTGTAATGCAAAAATTGGTTCTTGTGATGGTCTTGAGCTGTAAGGGATTACGGATCATAATCAAGTTGTAATCACTAGATAATAATAATATTGGACTTGTTGTTGGTGGACGTAGCCCAAGGATTGGGTGAACCACATTAAATCTTGGTGTCTTGTGTTCTCTTATGTGTGGTCTATTATTTTCTAATATTGGTTATATTTGCATGTAACTATTATTTCTGTCTAAGGTTAATTGTAACAGATTTTTCCCCTAATAGATCATCAAATGATTTTTGGGTTTTGCTTGTTGCATAACTTTAGGCCCAAATCCAATGATTTCCCTTGATTATGATTAGCACAACAAGAATAAAAATATATTCTAAAGGGTTTTTCTTTATCTTCATTTTATTTTAATCATATTAATTTGTATCTATCTCTAACTTATCATATCATCTAGGTTTTTCAAAGATTTAGTTATCTTTCACCTTATTCTTCCTAGACCTAGTTTGCATGATTGCTCTTTTCTTGTTTGGTTAGCACTAATCTTTCTAGACCTAGTTCTTTGGAATTGGAATTGAAAGCATGTACCTCCTTAACTTCCACCTCTTTCTTATGTAATGTTTTTGGTTATGTGATTAAATTGGGCTCCATGTCATTGACTTACATTTCACCCCTCACACTTATCAATTTTGTATGACTATTGTGATAAATAAATTTAATTAGGATCAACATGTGTTTTTTGAGGAAGAGAAGGCCAAAATAAGCCTATTTCAATATAATATCAAATATTAAAAGGGTGGTAGATAGATAATTAATAATTATAATTTCTCTATTGTGGAGAAATTGAAGGCATCCATGGATAGGAGAAGATACAACTTGCCTAGATGAAAGCCACAAATACCAAGATTAACTTGAGATTAATCAAAAATAGGGATGACAACAAAGGTAGTATTTGTAACTTTACCATAAAGGATCAAAGACAAAGATATAGAACCTTGAGGGAAATAAAGGAAACCATTACATGTTTGAATCTAGACTTCAGATGTGTCATAGGGATTTATACAATCATTTGTTAAAAACATGTTCTTTAGTGAAAATGTTAACTATGGAAGAGGGATCAATCAAAATACCATGAGAAGGAATATGAGAAACCCTATAAGTAATGTAAAAATGATGATTAGGTGCATTAATCATCTCAAAAATATCAAATGTGAAAGGAAGTAAATATGTAGATTCAGGTGGAAGAGAATTTGGATGTTGAGGTTCACATTCAACATGATTAACTGCATGATTACCTTATTCATCCTTTTCCTAATAAGTGATATTAGTAGCATAGAAAGTGTAATCACCAAAAAATGGTCATCTAGACTATTAGCCCCCTTTTCAAAATTTTGGCTAAATTATGTAATTATTTTCCTAGGCCAAATCTTTAAAAATTAATTTATTTGATTTTATCCTATAGTTTGACTACTATATCCTAAGTTCATATTTAATTAAAAGGAAAATGCCCCCCTTTATTTTAATAAAAAGGCCCCTTTCACCCTCTTATCCACATAAAGCATTTTCTCCAGTTTAAAAATAAAATAAAAGACTTTTTGTCTCACATGGAGATGCAAAATTCAACTCTTTCTCATTGGTGGAAATAATCTTGCACATGGATCATGCTAAAAGTCAACCTCCACCCTTGATCATTCATCTCTTTATTTTGATCTCAACTGTCCGTACATCTTTAAAAGGGAGAGCTCTCTCCTCATCTAAGGATCCCAATTTTTGAATATTGTTATGATATAGGTTGCTTGACAAGTTTGTTTGAGAGCACCTGTGGAGAACTTCTTTCTTCTTGTATCATTCTTGTATCCTCCAGCTTAGCTTCAATTCATTTAGAAAATCTTAATTTCATTTTTTATAGCTTAGCTCACCTAGCTTAATTAAAATGGTTGTAATATGCTCATCTTGCTTAGTTTAGTTGCATTCTTGCATTGCATGTTTGAGAGCTCATTTGATATTACACTCTTCCTCTTGTCTAAGGAATCACCCATTGCATGGTTTACTAGAAAGGGTTGTGTCTCTAAGGCTCAACTGAGAGCTCCTCGTATGCACAAACACACACCTTTGCACTCCATGGATAGGGAGCTCAAAGTCAACATTCATGTGTTCCAATCTATGGGAAAACTTGGGTAGAATGATTTAGAGAAGTGCACAAATTGAGTGTACATTTTTGGCACCCACCATGGGGCAGAATGTCTTGGTTTTGCCTCTCAATCTACACATTTGTCTTGCATTTTTTGCTTGTTGTTCTATCTTTTTTCTCTACAGTCACAATTATCATTTGATACTTTATCAGTATTTTATAATAGTTCTCAGTACTCTCGTATGATACTTTACTAGTTAAAGTATCATACACACATATAGAAGTCTATTGCACTAGTATACAGAGTTTTATAGGATGGGTATATTGAGAAATATTGCACAACACAAAAGTATTGTCCCCTATAATGAATAATATCATACGATATTCTATTAGTAGAAACTATCGCCCAGCTGGGAACTTTTTTTTGTTTGAGTTGTTTTGTCAATCTTATGTCTTTGGCATTCTATTTTTCAAGTTTCTCAAATTTATTACTATTTGACAAAGATTTTACTGTAGGTTTTTACCTTGTTTTGGGACTAATCCTTTGTTGGACTAACATTTTTCCTTGTAGGATTGCTCTAAACATTTAAAAAATTATCTAAAAATAATGTATGTCAAATCTTCAAATACAAAAATGCTACTAATGATTGTTTGGAGAGCTTCCTAAAAGCATAAAAACAAACAAACAAGTGTGCTTGTATTTCCTTTATTTTGTGTGTGGCATTCTACTATTTGTTCATTTTTGTAGGCACATAAAACTTGCAATTAGGATCTTTTGGTGGTACGAAAGTATGTTTTTCACCCTTGTGGTGAATTAGAAATATTGACCCACCTTTAGATTTTGAAAGAAAGGGGCTAATTGAGCTTCTTGGTGTGTTTGGGGGAAATGATTAGAATATGAGAGTATTCTCTTCACCCTTGTCATGATCAAAAATATTGACCACCAAAAGTGGATCTATTGTGTAGTTTAGGATCCTTTAGAGGACCTTCTATTGAGAAATAAAGAGGAATGAGCCAAGTAGGGACAAGCGAACCCAGCTTTTCTGACCCACTATAAACTCAAGGCTATCAAGGACACAAAACCTTGGTAGACATAGTGTGAATACTTGTGGGATTGGGACCATGAGGAAATTCTAGGCAAGAATTCTTAAGGTACTCTTGTGGTTGTGAGGTCCATTACTTTCTACAAGGTAAGGTGTCCTATAATTGGGAACAAGGGGAGTGTTATGAATGGAAGCCCTTTCTAAATACCATAGGTTAGAAGTTGTCTGATTTTTCCGCTCAACATCTTGGTGCAAGGACCAATCCTAGTGGACTACCTAGATCACCCCAAAATTTTACACTCACCATTTGTGTCCCCTTGGTTGTGCCAATGGAATCTCCATGAAAATTCTAATAGATTTCGTGGGAAACCACTTGGTGTGAGGTGAAGGGGCATCAAGCATGGGAAAAGTTGTTGAGTAATGAACCATGACTCTTAGGTAGATCTTGCTTGATGTGTTCTAGAATTTATTAGACCCATGGGAATTATTTGAACATATACATGACGGTAGACTTCATAGTTATTTTTTTCTTTGAAACCTCCCAATTTATTGTGTTGGAAAGCTTTCTTTGTCCCTTGGCCAATTTCTTGAAGGCATGTGTTTGTATCTCAATGGCTACCAAAACTTACTACTTTTCTATCAAAACTACAACTAAACACTACTAAAATGGTCTGTTCAGTTCTAAAAATCAACTAAATCAACTCCTTTGAGAAAAAAAACACTTAAAAATGTGTCTTTTCTATCAAACTAGTAAAGTGTTGTATTAGTGTGCAAAAAATATTTTATGATACTTTTGGTTTTAATGAAGTATCGCATGGCCTCTTACAAAGTGTAGTATTGCTTCTTGTAAAGTGTAGCATGGCCACTTGGAAAGTGTAGCATGGGAACAAATTATCTCTCAGCTTCTTGTAAAGTATAATACAACATTTTATGATGTCAAACTGTCACCTGGCTTACTACATTATCTTGCCTAATTGTTAAACTTGATTTTTCTTGATCCAAACTTGTTCTTGGGTTGTCTAGGGTGTCTATACATGGTTTATCATGGCTGCTTGGTTCTAGAAGCTACATGTTATAGTATGTTTTTCTAAAATGGCTACCTTGATCTCTTGATTACATTGCTTGATTGGGAGTGTCAGTCACTTGTCTTTACTTATCTATTGACTTGGCTACTTGATATTTGGATTCTTGCCTAACTCTTGACTTGAGTCATTCATGTCATAATTTTCTTGATCACTTTTTTTGACAAGTCACTCGCTTATTGCTACCTCTCTTTGACAAGTGAACACTCTACCTCTCTAGTTTGGACATCAAGTTATTTTGTGTTACCTTATTAGCTTCATCTAGTCTCCTTCATGCTTGATATTCTATCTACCACTATGGGGTTAAAATATTGCACTACCAAATTTCAACCAAGTCTTCATGATCTTGAGTTGCTTGAGATCTCTAGGAAATTACCAAGCCTACACACTCGATACAATAAACTTGAAGAGACCCCTAACCCTACTTACACTAGGCTCACTAAGGAAATGATAAAAACATACTCTAGATTTGAAAAAATGGTAGAGGAAAAAATGACATCATCATGCAATTATCTCTCTAGTCCTCTATATGCACACCAATCAAATTCTTTAAGGTCATCCCCTTCTTCTAGGTCTACATGCTCTACTTCAAGACATCAATTGTCTTCACCTACTAGGTCTAAAGACCTCTTTAGAGATCTAGCAAGTAAAACCTCATTTAAGTCTAGGCTAAACTTTCATGACAAGCCTATATTTGACCAATATGATGAAGATATGGATGCATGTTATGCACTTTAGGAGTAACAAAAAGAGCCTAAACATACTTTTGAGATGAATTTTACTCCTTTGGAAGATTGTTATGATGTCATCTTACAAATGCTTATTTCTAATGAGATCATCACATTTCCTAAGACTAGCTCATATGGAAAACCATTCTTGGATATATATTGTTCTTATCATCGATATGAACATATTACCTCAAATTGCATCTAGCTAAAACATAAAGTCCAATATCTTATTGATGATGGGATTGTTGATACCACTAATGGCTCATATGGTGAGAATACATTTTTTGAGAAAGATCATAGTGATGAACCTATGTCTAGTGATGGTTTCCTTAATACCTCCACTTCTTCCAACACTCATCCACCTCCCAACACTTGAAAGCCTTCCAACATGATCAATCAAACAAATAACCTAATGCTTTCCATATGGAATATGTGTATCCTCAAGGGCTACCTCTAAGAGGATTAACTAAGAGAGGAGGGTTGAATCAGTTACCACTAAAATAAATCCCAGATCCCTCAGATGTTAGTACAAAATAACCTCTAAAAACTAAACTCTATTGAGGCTCAGTAAACACACAAAAAATGTTGTAACTTGGTAAATACTGAAAATGCTTAGTAAATACTTAACATGAAAATCTTAAGATATTATCTTTGATTCCTATTACTTTAACTTATTTGCAAACACATAAGAAAAATAGCATGAACACATTTGGCACTAATATTTAATGTGGAAACCCAATTTGGGAAAAACCACCAATTACAACTAGTTACTAATTTTCACTCTTTTGAAGTGAGCCCTATTAGGAGCCAAACTTGTTAAAGGTTACAAAACACATTGTTAGGTGTGACCTTGTTAGAGGATTTAATCACTCTGTTAGGAGTGACCTTGTTAGAGGTCTTTGGACAATTCACTAAAAATTTCTCCTTGTTAGAGGATTTACAAATAGTTGTTAAGCCAACTCTATTAAGAGATTTCTAAGATCACTGCTAAAATGGTTAGAGAGTAACAATGACATGACTTGATTTCTGATGCAACTAAATTGTTGATTACAGATCTTAATTCAGGCTTTTATACTTGATCCTTCTTGATCGAATATATCTTTTTAGCTTTTGAAGGATATTTTGTTTATCCTTCCTTATTTATTTCCTCTAGCATCATTAAACCTTCAATTATCTTCCATGCATTCATTACTTCTAAATCCTCAAATTGACCTTATATTTATATCTTTCATATTGTCAAGTCAGCTAGAATATAACTTAGAATAATTAATATTCATCTCCTCAATTGGCTAGAACCAACAGATAAATCAATTGAACTCAATATGCCAAAAGAAGAAAATCCTTTGTTATCCAACCCTACTCAGTAGACACTAACTTAGAAATGATATTCCTATGTTAACCAAGTGAACTCGGTCAACATTGCATATTTACAAAATTCCTTTAGTAACTGAATGATCTTGGTTAACACTAGTTCTATCCGACATTTCCTTCATTAACTAAGTGAGCTCAGTTAACACTCATCTTCCACAAACTTTCCTTTGGCACCCAAGTGAACTCGGTAGATACTAACTTTTGAACTAGGAAAACTCTGGAATGCTTGATAGATAGAGAAAACTATCTTCACTACCTGAGTGAGCTCGACATATACTGACTGGTGATTATATAACATCAAGGACAATACACAATTAATCAATTATTTCAACAATCTCCCTTTGTGGCATTGATGGAAACACAATATGTCATAGCATAATAAAAAAATTAGAGTAAGGAACAAAGTAAGAAACATATCCTTAGTTTCATTCTGATTCTCATCCATGAGAACTCCTTCTATCAGTGTGAACTCTTTCTACCTTCAATTTTTCCCTATGTCAAAAAATTTATGTCTGCTACAACCTCTTCTGATAGCAAATTCTACCTTTGATATTAGACCAAGTTCATTCTCCCTCTTTGACATCTCTTTCTTTTTGCAAAATTTCTATATGACAACAAACTTCTCTCTCTTTGACGTCTCATGCCAAAGACAATATTTCATTCAATATCAATGTACCTCAAGTATGGATTCATTTACAATATGCCCTTGTCAAGATTGTACCAACTAATTTATCTTCAATAATGCTATGGTAAATGCATAACTAAACTTCATATAGTGAGCTTTAGATAAGAGAATGACCCCTAGCTTATCTCTTAGATACAGAATTGCATCCTTAGGTAATGGCTTGGTGAATATGTCTATAATTTATTCTTTTTGTATTCACATATTCCAACCTTACTTCTTTATCTTGTACCAATTCTCTTAAGAAATGATATTTTATAGCAATGTGTCTCATTTTGGTATGCATCATTGAATCCTTTGATATATTGATTGCATTGGTGTTATCACAGTATATGACTACTGGATCCTTGATCTCTATCTTCATACCTACCAATAGTTGTTTGAACCAAACAATATTAGAACAATTGACTATTGCTGCCACATATTCTGCCTCAGTTGTAGACTAAGAGATACAATTATATTTCTTTCTTATCCAAGACACTAGTATTTTACTAAGAAATAATGCTCCAACACTGATGTTTTTTCTATCATCAATACTTCTTGCCCAATTAGTATTTGTGAATACTTTTAAATCCAAATTGCCTCCTATTTTGTACTATAAACCATATTCTTCAACACTTTTCAGATATATCATGATTCTTTTGACTACCATCATGTGATTTTCCTTGGGATTTGTTGAGAATCTTGCCACCATATCGATTGCTAATGCTATATCATGCCTTGTATGCATTGCATACTATAATTTTCCAATCATTGATATGTATGTGGTCTAATCTACCTCTTTAGAATCATCATTTTTGCAAAGATTATGTGCATTAGACATAGGGGTTCTAACTAGTCTCAAATCTTCCATTCCAAATTTCTTTAGTATCTCCTTGATATATTTAGACTGAGTAATGTAGATACCATCTTTCTTCTGTTGAATTTGCAATCCAACAAAGAATTTTATCTCTCCAAACATAGACATCACAAATTCTATACTCATTTCTTCTAAAAATGCCTTGCACAAGTCATCATTTCTTGTTAATAAACTATCATCAACAAATATTTTTGCCAACACAATCTTTTTGTTCTATCCTTGTTTGATATACAGACTACTGTTATCATTTATTCTTTGAAAACCAATCTATATCAAGTAGTTATGAAGTTTTTCATACCAAACTCTAGGAGCTTGCTTGAGACCATATAATTTCTTGTGTAATTTAAAGACCGTATCCTTTTTTCTAAGATCTACAAAACCTTCAAGTTTTTTAATGTGGACTTCTTCATCAAGAATGCAGATTTTACATCCATCCAATAAACTTTAAATCCTCTATGAGTTGCATATGCTAGTAAAGTTCCAACACCTTCTAATCTTGCAATAGGAGAAAAAATTTCACCATAATCAATACCTTATTCTTGAGAATTGCCTTTACATACAAACCTTTCTTTGTTTCTGGAAACTTTTCCTATCTTCATCTAGCTTATTTTTGAATACCCACTTTGTACCAATTACATTTTTTATCCTTGGGTCTAGGAACAAGAGTCCATGTTGTGTTCTTCTCTATTTGTTCTATTTCTTCATTCATTTCTTCATGTTAGTTTGTGGTGACTAATCAGGAAAGTATTGTACATAGTTCATAAATTCTTTGGGGCTTAGGGCATCGCCCCAAAAAAAATTGGGCCCTATTTTATCAAGATTTTGGGCCAACATGTAATTATTAATTATAACCCTAAAGTGGTAAAAATATTTTTATAAAGGGGCTTAGGGTTAGGGAGTATTTCATAGTTGTGATGCGAAATTGCTTCTTGTGGCAATATTGAGCTATAAGGGATTACAAATTGTAATCAAGTTACAATTACTGGATCGCAATAATATCGAACTTGTTGTTTGGTGGATGTAGCTAAGGGATTGGGTGAACCACATTAAATCTTGGTGGCTTGTGTTCTTTTCTATGTGATCTATTATTTTCTGACATTAGTTATATTTGCATATAATTGTTATTTTTGTTTGTGGTTTATTGATAACAAGTGATATCAGAGCAAGGTTGTTTTTCAATTACCCTCTACAAGAAAGTCTCATGGTTGAGTGAGAGTGATGGTAGACAAGGGTAAGCTGAGGGTTGATAGATTTAATGGGTAGAACTTTTAGTTATGGAACATGCAAATGGAAGACTATCTTTATTAGAAGGATTTATGGAAGCCGTTGGAAGGCAAAGCCAAGAATCAGGGATCTATGTCAAATGATGAATGAGATCTTTTAGATAGAAAGGCACTTGGAAGCATTTGATTATGCCTAGCACCATTGGTGGCATTTAATATTACAAAAATGAAGACAACAGAAGAGATGATGAAAACCCTAGCGATAATGTATGAAAAGTCCTCCGCTACAAACAAGTTATTTCTCATGAAGCATTTATTTAATATGAACATGGCAGAAGGTGGATCTATTGTAGATTATTTAAATGAGTTTAATACTATTACTAGTTAGTTATCTTCTGTGGGTATAAATTTTGATGAATAAATTAGGGCTCTCTTGATTTTGTGTTCTTTTCCTAAAATTTGGAATGACTTGGTAATGGTTGTGAGTAATTTTGTTCTTAGATCTAGTACCCTAAAACATGATGATGTGATCGATGTTGTTTTCAGTGAGGAAACTCATAAGAAAACCTCAGGTGGATCTACATTAGGAAGTGCTTTGAATGCACAAAGAAAGGGAAAATGACTTAGAGAGGAAGTAATTTTAGAAATCATAGAAAATTAAGAGGAAAGTCAAAAGGGAGGAGGTCTTAATCAAGAGGATCGAATGACTATTGGTATTGTAGGAAACCAGGGCATAAAAAGAAAGATTGTTTGAATTGAAAGAAAAATGAAGGAGATAAACCAGATGGAGACAATGAGGCAAATTTGGTAAGTAACAAATCCAAAAAAGATACTTTGCTTCTATCTTTAGAAAGTGTTGATGATTCCTGGATTTTAGATTCTGGTGCTTCATTTCATGCTACACTTCATAGAGGATATTTCATTGATTATGTCCATGGGAATTTTGGGCTTGTTTATTTGGGGGATAATGAAACCTGTCCGATTGTTGGAAAGGGAAAAGTTAAGATTAATTTGCAAAATGGGAACCATTGGCTACTACATGAGGTAAGACATGTTCCAAGACTGTGTAAAAATTTAATTTCAGCAAGGCAACTCGATGATGAGGGTTGTGTAGTTACTTTTAATGATAAAAATTGGAAGGTTACAAAAGGTTCCCTTGTAGTAGAAAAAGGTGTGAAAGTAGGCACCTTATATCTTTGTATGGGTCATATTGTTCCTTCTACATTAATTTTTTTAGAGAAAAATGAATGTTCAAGAATAGTTGTTGATGTTGAGCAAGGAGAACAATTAGCTATTGTAAATTTTGATACAGCATTGTGGTACAAAAAACTTGGGCACATGAGTGAGAAAGGTATGAAAGTACTTCATTCAAAGAAATTTTTACCACGTCTAAAATTTGTTAATATGGATTTCTATGAAAGTTGTGTGTATAAAAAACAAAAGAGAGTGAGTTTTGTGAAGACTAGGAAGGAAAACAAAAAGGAGAAATTAGAGCTTGTGCATATAGATGTATGGGGACTGACTCAGGTATCTTCCCTTGGTGGCTCTCATTAATATGTTACATTTATTGATGATGAAACTAGAAAAATATGGATTTATTTCCTTAGATAGAAATCTGATGTATTTCAAACTTTTAAGAAACAGAAATGCTTAGTTGAAAATGAGACTGGTAAGAAATTAAAATGTCTCAGATATGATAATGATGGTGAGTATTGCAGTCATGAATTTGAATATTATTTCTCCACTAATGGTATTCATAGATAGATAATTATTCCAAGGACTCCACAGGAAAATGGAGTAATTGAACACATGAACAGGACTATAATAGACTTTACAAGGAGTACGAGGTTGCATGTTGGGTTGCCCTTACACATGTGGGCAGAGGCTATCAATACTGTTGTACATTTGATTAATAGAGGTCCCTCTACTTCTTTAGGTTGTGGTATTCCAGAGGAAGCATGGACTAGTAAGAAGGTGAGTTATTCTTTTCTCAAAACATTCAGTTGTGAAGCATTTTCTCATATAGATTCTGAAAATAGAACTAAGCTGGAAGCTAAGTCAAAGAAATGTGTATTTGTTGGATATGAAATTAATGAATTTGGTTATAGGCTTTGGGATTTTGAAAATCATAAAATTATAAGAAGTAGGGATGTCATATTCAATGAGAAAGTGTTGTACAAAGATCTATTGCAGCAACATGAGAAGAAAGAAGATGATTATGTAGTGTTGGATGATACTCCAAAAGATGATGTTCTAGCCATTCCTCATGATGTGCAACAACAACAACAACAAATACCACACACACCAGTGAATCTTAGATGGTCAACAAGGCAAATTAGACCTCCAAAAAGATTTTCTCCCTCTTTATATTCTATTTTATTAATAGATGCTGGTGAACCTAAATGTTATGATGAAGCTGTGCAGGTGGATACTAAGATTCAATGGGAGTCTACAATGAAATAAGAAATGGACTCTTTGCTAAAAAACAAGACTTGGGATTTATGCAAATTTCCTATAGGTAAAAAGGCTTTACAAAATAAGTGGGTTTACATGTTGAAAGAAGAGGATGGAGGTAAGAAAATATTTAAAGCTAGGTTAGTTGTAAAAGGATTTGCACAAAAAAGGGTATTGGTTTTGATGAGATATTTTCTCTTGTTGTTAAGATGACTTCTATTTGTAGTGTTTTAAGTATTGTGGCTATTGAAGATTTGCATTTAGAGTAGCTTGATGTTAAAACAGCCTTCCTTCATGGTGATTTGGATGAAGAGATATATATGGGTTAGCCACAGGGATTTGCGGTCAAAGATAAGGAGAACTTAGTGTGCAAATTGAAGAAAAGTTTATATGGCTTGAAGCAAGTACCTCGGTAATGGTATCTAAAATTTGACAGTTTTATGCATGAGCATGGATACAATAGGTGTCATTTAGATCACTATGTTTATTTAAGATGTTGGATGATGATAGCTACATTATTTTATGTTTATATGTTTATGATTTACTTATAGTTGGGTCTAACATGGATCATATTAAGGGGCTGAAACGCTAGTTAGCACATGCATTTTCTATGAAGGATTTGGGGGCAGCAAGACAAATCCTTGGTATGAAGATTTGCAGAGATACGAAGAATAGGAAATTGACACTATCTCAGTTTGATTATGTTGAGAAGGTGTTGCAACATTTCTCTATGGAGAATGTTAAAGCTGTCAGCACACCTTTACCTAGTCATTTGAAGTTGACTAAGGAGATGTCTCTGAAGATATAAGAAGAGGAGGATAAGATGTCCAAGGTACCCTATGTTTTAGTTGTAGGAAGCTTGATGTATGCTATATGGCATATACAAGGCTAGATATTGCACATGAAGTGGGAGTCGTTAGTATGTATATGAGTCATACAGGAATTGAGCATTAGAATGTAGTCAAATGGATTCTCAGATATTTGAGAGGAACATCCAATAAGTGTTTACACTTTGGGGGCTCTAGTACTAATTTACAGGGCTATGTTGACTCAAATTTGGTAGGGGATATTGATACTAGGCAGAGTACTACAGCTTATGTCTTTATTGTTGGTGGGGCAACTATGAGTTGGGTTTCTAAGTTACAGAAGGTTAATGCTTTATCCACTACAAAGGCAAAGTATGTAGCTGCTATAGAGGAAACCAAGGAGATGATATGTCTTTAGTTCTTCTTGGAAGAATTGGACACCCTCAAATAGATAATTATTTGTTTACAGATAGTCAGAGTGTCATTCATCTTGCAAAGAATTCAGCTATGCATTCAAAGACCAAACACATACAGTTGTGGTACCATTTCATTCGGTCAATTTTGGAGGATGGACAATTAAAGCTAGACAAGATACATATAGATGAAAATCTAGTGGATATGTTTACCAAGGTAGTGACAAGGGAGAAGTTGAATTCCTCTTCAACTTTGGTTGGTCTTCTAGACTGAACATGAATAAAAGAATAGCAGAGTCCAGGGTGGTTTGATCCAATGGGAGCCTCATGGAGTAGTGACATAGCTATAGGATCAATCTCCAAGTGGGAGATTGTTTAGTGTGGAACCTAATCAGTCTCCAAGTGGGAGATTCTTAGTTTGTGGTGATTGATCAAGAAAGTAATGTACATACTTCATAAATTCTTTAGGGCTTAGGGCATCACCCAAAAAAAAAAATTTGGGCCCTATTTTATTGGGATTTTTGGCCGACATGTACTTATTAATTATAACCTTAAAGAGGTAAAAATACTTGTATAAAATGGCTTAGGGTTAGCGGTTATTTCATAGTTATGATGTGAAATTACTTCTTGTGATGGTATTTAGCTGTAACAGATTATAGATTGTAATCAGGTTGTAATTACTAGATTGTAATAATATTGGATTTGTTGTTTGGTGGACATAGCCTAGGGATTGGGTGAACCATATTAAATCTTGGTGTCTTGTGTTCTTTTCTATGTGATCTATTTTTTTTTATATTGGTTATATTTGCATACAATTATTATTTCTATCTATGGTTTATTCCTAAAACTTCAATCTAACTTTCATTATCCAATGCATCTTTAACACTTCTAGATTCAAATTTAGCAAATAAACATGTATCTTTCAATTTGTTTCTTGTCATTGATCCATCTAATTTGTCTCCAATGATCTAATTAGGCGCATGATGCCTTCTGACATATCTTGCTAACACAAGTGTTACAAGCTAGAGTTGTC
Organism: Cupressus sempervirens; assembly: GCA_028749045.1. Lineage (NCBI taxonomy): Eukaryota > Viridiplantae > Streptophyta > Pinopsida > Cupressales > Cupressaceae > Cupressus > Cupressus sempervirens. The sequence continues at coordinate 661,509,662 of CM053785.1, read as the reverse complement.
GTTGCACCAAAAGATCAACCTATTAATGCCCGATACAACCACTAGACTTATAGAACATAGGAGGTGATTAAACCATGTCATGAAGCCTAAAGGGGAAGGCTGGTGGTTAGTCCAACAATTCCCCCCTTAGTGTTATCTGAGGAGATTCAAACTTATGACCAAGATCTGATACCACTTATTACAAGCTAGAGTTGACATTGCACCAAAAGATTGACCTATTAATGCCCAATACAACCACTAGACTTATAAAACATAGGAGGTGGTTAAACCATGTCACGAATCCTAAAGGGGAAGGTTGGCGGTTAGTCCAACCACAAATTCTTTGGATTTGGAATGAGTTTCACTAATCTCATCATGAACTTCAGTATCAAGCTCGGGTCCCACTGTCTATGACTTGAGTCCATCAAACTCGGTCTGCTCTAGCTTGGTAGCCTCTAACTATGACTTAGGTCCTTCAGACTGTGATTCGAGTTGCACTATCTACAACTTGGTAGCTATTGGAGATTTTGTGGACTTGGGAGGTCAAGCCTCTTGTCTACTAGATAGATCTGGTAGGGTATCAGGTTCATAGTAAACAAATCTTCTATAATCCTCAAACTCTTTTCTACTTTCTTCTTCACTCTTTTCTACAAACTCATCAATTCTCACATGTACACTTTCTATGATTTTATGAGTAGACAAATTCAAACACTTGTATGCTTTACTTCTATAGGAATATCCTAGGAATATGCCTTCATCACCTTTGACATCAAATTTGTCTTTCCTAGACTCTTTCAAAATATAACATTTTCTATCAAATACTTTCAAGTAACTTACATTAGGTTTGTAGCCATACTATAGATCATAAGGAGTTTGATTTGATTCTTTCTTTAGCTATACTCTATTCAAAGTATGAACTCCAGTGCTAATAATAGCTTCCTTCCAATATTTTATTGCAACATTCTTTTCTATCATCAATGTTCTTGCACAATCCATGATGGATTTGTTCCTTCTTTCAACTATACCATTCTGCTGAGGTGTACTAAGGGTTGCACTAGTACATTTGGGCTCATTTTTTGACCTTTATTGGTCGAAATTTTGACCCATTTTTTGACCAATCTTTGACCAAATTCGACCAACAAATTGGTCAATAATTTTTTGGTCAAAAATTCGATGAACATACTGGATGGTTAAAATTTTGACCAATACATTGGTCGAAAAATGTCCAGGTTGTTGAGCCATTTTTTTCCATTCATTGGTCAAACTTTCGACCAATGCTTGGTAGAAATCTGCGGGGCATTGGTCAAAATTTTTACCAATGCATGGTGGAAAACTAGATGGCACCGATTGAAAACTTTTTGGTCAAAAATTTGACCATCCAGTAGGTTGGTCGAAACTTCGACGAATACAGTGGTCAAAAAATGTTGGCGTTGTTAGCGCATTTTCTGTCATTCATTGGTCGAACTTTCAACCAATGCTTGGTAGAAATCTGTAGGCCCATATCATGGGCAGCGATATCATGGACCCACTTCCCATGTACTAGGTACAAAGATTTTTTATCATGAGATTGAGCCGAGATCAAAGGGTGGCGTTGACTCGCTATGAAGAAGTGCTCAAAAGTTAAGTATAGCGAGTTAGCGAGTGTGGCCCACTATTGTTGAAGTAAAATTGATGTCCACAAGATCAAGTCTGGATTGAAGATGCTCGTTGACTTGCTATAAAGAGATCTGCAAAAATTAGGTATACCAAGTTAATGAGCAATGGACCCACCATCGTGTTCTTAAAGGTTGTTTCAATTGTCTACCACACGATTAAAGTAAGATCAGTGATCATCGCTAGCTCGCTGTGGAAAGGTGCTCAAGAATTATGTATAATGAGTTAGTGAGGTTATGACACGTGTGCATAGTCATGCATGGGCCCGGTTTGAAGTGCCAGCCTTGAAGGAAAGGTAGAGGTGGAGGTGTTTTATTGGCTTGACTGCCAATGTGTTAAGAAGAAAGCTGAGTCAGCTTAGTTGTATTACCCAGATCGTAGGATTTTTCAAGGATAAACAGTACAAGTTTAAAAAAGAAAGTCATATGCCACTCTATTTTTTTGTTCGGTGCATTTATGATAAGTGAAAGCTTTGCGTGTGGGAGAAACAGAGAATAACATAGAGATTTTCATCAATTCCAATCCCACGCAAACAAAGATTGCAAATTTTTTGAGCACAAGAGCCAGATTGATTGTGTCGTGTTAAGCCTGGTAAAGACGTGAAACTATTCTTCTGTCGTTTGAGAGAAATTTTAGAAGTTCGGAGAAGAACAAGTTCAGCAAGTCAAGTAAGTACTCATATTATAACCTCTATGGCATTCCAATTCTCTCAATACTGTCAAAATGCCTCCTAAGAAACCATTCTCTAGGCAAATTAATTATATGGATAGGAATGTCCATGATGATTTATTAGAATTACTCCTAGAATCTACTGTATAGCCTGCACAAGTTAAAAAGTTAATTTCCTTAAACCCTAGGCTTAAAATTGGTGATGGCCTATATGACAAGGGGAACTGGGTTAGGGATGCAATAACTACTCAAACTGGCCTTATCTTATTTAAAAAGTGGTTTTCGAAAAGAAAGTTGTTTGCCCCGTATGCTAATGTCTGGAATTTTGATTTGGGAAAGTTGGTAGTCCCAAGTGTTTTCATGGATTATGATTTGCTTGAAGCCATTGCTAAGAATTATGACCAAGCCATTAGGGTTGTAAGAAGAAAGGATGGTGTGCCTCTGGTCTCGATTACTCCTAAAGAAATTAGAGAGGTTTTTCACCTGGAACCATTATCAGACTATCATGTGCAAATAAATCTGCTAGAATTAGAGAATTAATATAAAGCAAAGAAGGATGTAATTAGGGGAGGTGCACTAAGGGCACATATTGGTACAATAGGAACTTTGCCAGTAATTACTACAGCCTCTAGAGAGCCTTTTAAGAAGAGTCTTTTCACTTTCCAGGCTGTAGAGATATACAGGACCTTATGCCGAGTTTTTGGTGAAGATGAGCAAGAATTTATGCCCATTGGTTTCATGTACATGATGGTTCAGATTGCTTGCTTTGGTGTAGATGTTAGTTTTGATTTTGCTTCCTTTTTGGCTGAAAAAATTCACATTGGTTTAGTTGGGATTGCGAAGGGCAAGGTAGAAAAAACTTTTGGTCACTACTCTCTATTAATGCATATGTTTTTGTTCAAAGGAGTTACATATTTTGGTAATGAGATGGAACTAAATAGAGAGGAGAATGGGGAAATACTGCCAGTCCAGTTGTGGAGTGTAGATATGACCTGGGATGCAAGTAATGCTAGTTTTTCCAGATTTGATAGATATTTTGCTGCTAAATTGAGATGCATCATATTGAGTGACAATCCCAGAATCCCTAGGGTACTAATGAGTCTCATCAGGCCTATGGATAACCCCCATGACTTGAAAGTTTCACATAATTGGGGAGATATCATCCCCTACCCTATTTCTACTATTTTTAGAATCTATGGTTTCAAGGGGAACCCTCATGTTTTTCCTTACCAAGTTCCTTTGAAGGTGGGAATGGCTGAAGTTTTATGGTAGTTAGGGGGAGTGGAAGAAATATTTTTGTTGAAAAGGCAATTAGGGTCAATTTTCCCTACTTGCATAGTGGCCCATCAGTTTGCGATTACAAAAGGGGGATGGATCTTTTTGCATAAAATTTTGGAGCAGTATATGATGGCTATCTCTAATCCCCATTTTTGTGATTCTGAGGGATTTTTCAATCAGATGTTGAGGCATAGAATCAAGTTGGGACCGGTCAAGCACAATTCTTATTATCCAAAGGATATTATAAGGTATGAATTCTCATTGCAGGAGCAGGAAACTAAAAAGGAAAAATGGAGAGTTTATTCCCGGGTCTTAGAATTCATTCATTGTTTTGATAATAAATATGATCCTTTGGATAATGCTATTACAGAGGTTGACAAAATAAGTAAGCTCATGAATACCTTCCTTGAAATAATGGAGGTCATGAATGAAAAGAAACAATTTTTTATTGATTCATATCCTGATAAGGCCAGAGAGGTCATGAGGAGGTTGGCTTTCACTCCAAATGTGAGAACTAATAAAATAATTGTACAAAAGAGGCCCGGATATACCATAATTTAGAATAAAAGGGTTCCTATAGACAAGGGCAGACAAATAATAGGATCTACCAGTATAGACTAAGAGGAGAGACCTAAAGAGCCTAGTCCTAAGAGGCAAAAGGTAATGATAGAAGAAAGGCCTCAAGATGAGGAATATTCACCAACCCAGTCCCCTTTGAGGATTGGAGAAGAGCAGCTCACTAGTGAACAGGTTGAACAAATGGGATCACAAGGAGATATTTTTATTACTCAAGCAGAATTAGATGAGGGTAACCCTCCAGAACTTCCTCTCCCAAGTTTGGATCTAACAATAGCTGATTATAGAGGCAGGGAGTTGGACCCTGTATTAGAGTAGGCAAGTCATCAATTTTTGACTGATGACAATTTTGTGAAATCAAGGGCTTTTCAACAGTTTGCATGGAGGACAAACATGAATGTTTTTGAGGAGAAATGTAAAAAGATGAAAACAGAGCATCCAGAAATGGATGAAACTTCCATGCAAAACCAAATTAAAGAAGAAATGATGAAGGAATTGAAAAATATAAGCCCTGAGGAGGGGAGGAAAATGATAAAGGCATCTAACATTTTATTATTGCCCAATTGGGATATTGCAGATGCATTAATTTTCAATTTTGTTTCAAGTAGATTGGAGTTGCAAGACCCAAATAGAAGAGACTTCCAAGGCACTTCATTCATTAAAGATCAAGCTGCATTGGTCAGTTGGTCATTGAGAAAGGGATCTAGAGCCACACCATCACAATCAGATGAGTCTGGGTTGATGGGAAATATACTTGTAAGAAGGGTTGCTGACACTTCACATGTACAGGCAACATATTGGAATGTGGATTCTTCTAAGTTTGTGTTGGCCACTTCTAAGAAGGAGGAACAAGTTATGCCTGAGTTACAGAATAAATATGAAACACTTCTTGAGGCCTATAATAGGGAGGTAAAAAGGAGAATTGAACTTGAAAACAAGGCAATGGGAAAATCCACAAGGCCAAGAATAACATACCCCTGTCCTCCAGTAGAACCTTTTAAATCCACCCCCCTTATAGAGATACCAGACACACCTCAAAGGCTTGAATATTATACAGCCACGGAATTTGAAGAAGAGAAGAGAAAACTGTGGGCCTTACATGTAGAGTTAAATACACAGTATGAGGATAAGCTTAGAAAGGCTCTAATGTATTTAGCGGACAAAATTGAGTAGCCCTTATTCTTTGATCAGTTGGTAAAAGTAATAGATATATGGGAGGAATTGAAAACTCATGATGATACCCTGAAGCCTATTGTTAATAAATGGGGAAGAAGGGAAAAGGAAATCACCCTTCCATGTTATTTAGTTATAAAGTCTTCCCATGACCATGTAGAAAAATTGTATGATATTGCTAATGACCTGTCAGATTTTGATAACAAGAGAATTGCTCTGCAACTGAAAATTGTTTCTTATTTGAATAAGTACAAGAATCAAAAATTTGATCTATTTCCTTGTGCCTTGGATAGAAAGAAGAAATTGAAAAATAAGGAAGAGTGGAGTAAATAATTGGATGACCTTTTCTGCACAAGGATAAATAAAGTTATTAATGAAAAGGGGCATGCCTCGTGGGCCACCACGATAGAGGAATTGGTTAAAGTCCAATTATTTTTTGATTCTTTGAAGCAAGAATTTGTTGGTTTTGAAAAGGAGGCTGGTTATATTTTAAAAAAGAAAAATGATATCCTACAGTTCAGTTGGTCGGATGATATACAATTTGACACTTGGATGGCAGATCTTCTGTTGGACAAGCAGTTAGAGGAGGACAGTTCAGATGATGATGAGAAACTAGAAAGCGAGGTGTAGGTTATTGACACCTCTGCATCAGAACCGAAAAAAGAAGAAGGGAAAAAGGTAATAATGCCTACTCAAGGTGAAAGCAATGAGAACCCGCAGGAGAAAACCAATTTGGAGGTATCACAAGATCGTCCTTCTTTGGTCAGCTTGGTAGCCACGTATTCTGAGGAGCTGGAATAATGAGAGACAAATCAAAAGTTGATGATTCACAACAGAAATTGGAATGGGCCTACCTGAAGGAATATTTGATATTCTTGGCATTATGTTGTGATTTTTTTTGTCTTTTGTATGATTCTTTGTTCCTTGGACACTTGTCAAATCACAATTGCCCTTTTCTTGTTGCAACTCATGCTATATAAATGAGTTTTCAAGGCATTGTGATGGTCCAAGACTTGTGCAATTTTTTGTTTCTTTCAAGAAGAGTACATATTTAGTTAGTCCAATAGTATGTAGAGGTTTTGAGTTTGCTTCCATTGTACTTTTTGATAAGCAAATTAAAATGATGGAAATGGCAATCTATTCTGAGCATTCAATTGGTTTTCTATTGGTTATTGTAATAGTCATATGAAAAGGATAATACAAAGGGGTATTTACACTATATCTATGGATCATCAATTTTTGTCTCCAGTTTATGGGTTTGTTTACTTTGAAGTCATTTAAATAAGGTTTATTTGGCTTAATGCAATCTAGATGGGTTGTATGTTGGTTTTATTGTTGCTTTTAATTCAAGCAATTATATAAATGCTTTAGTAAATCAGTAGGGTCTATGAGTTTATAAAAGGGATATTGCATAAGAATGGAGATGGGTGATTGCAGCTCATTAATTCTTATAAAAGTTATTTGAATTAGATCTCCCGCCAATAGTGAATTTCTTGCCCAATGGATAAGGCATTGGTCCTATAAATCAAAAGTAAACAAGGATGAATTCTGCTGCTGCATATCAAATCATCTTACAAAATCAAAATTATTTTCAATCCTGTTCAAGAATTATAAATGCTGGTCTCAACTCATTTATATCTAATTCCTGAGTCTTAGGTAGCTGCTATTTCCAGGAATATTTGTAAATTTTAGGAGAATTATGACCAAATCTGTTGATAAGGGATGTGTATAATTTTAAGAGCATTGAAGAATTGAAGTGAGTTGTGTATGTATGTGAGGGTAATAGAGGAGAATCAAAATGAAACTAAGATAATTTCATTTTTGAATTCTACTGCACCGTGCACTTGTACAGATCCTTTCTTGTTCCTCTTTGTGCCCACCACTTAGCCCACATTATTGAGTGTCCTATACAAGAAAGTCTTATAGAAAGCAATTTACCCAAGATTATTGGAGTTGTTCCACTATAAGATATGATGAAATCATGAACTAATTGCCTATTATTTAAGAAAATGAGAAACACTATAAGACACTTTGTAGTGCTTCAATAATAGCCAAATCACCAAAGTAGGCATGCTTTTTGGATCATATTCTCTCTCAGACACAGATGTAACATGCATTTTGGTTGCAGGTGATTTCTAGGAGCTTGGGGTTCACTATCAATTCCAACACCTTAGACTAAAATTTTTGAACAAGTCAAAAGTTGTTCCACTATAATGATTACTAATAAACTTTATCATTGTTCAAGTCAAAAGTTTATCATTAGCAAAAATGGTAGATAATTTTGTTCATGGTCTCAAGGAAAACAAAGACTGCTTGACAATAGCAAGAAACAACACAGATGACTTAGAAATAGTCTATCACAATGAAAGAAATATTTTGCCCACCATAACACTAGCAGTGCTCTACTGTCTCATTTTTGGTAACAGAGACACCCCCCAAACATGAAGGATTCACCCTCCAAACATCTTCAAACATGAAATAATCCACTATCTATTAGACTGGTGTCTAATCTAGGCTAAACCTCCATCAGCAATTACCATCCAACACTGCACTTGCACCAAGTTTTCCCACTCTCCTGCATTTGGTTAATATAGTACAAATAAATTATCACAACCTCATTGTCTCCCACCAATAGCAGTTACTATAGGTGGTAGGAGAGAATCTACATTGGAAACTTCAAAATAAGTACAGTTGACTGTGCCTAACCAGTCATTGGTTTGAATGCACCAGTCTATTATTCCTTACTCAACCCACAATGAAAATTAAAAGAATGTGTGGACAAGATAAAAATAATAATAAAATGTTCTCACATTAAATATTAGTCAAAATGCATTTGATACATCATAGGAACTCACTGTTCCATGGGACAGAGACTGAATTGCAAAGAACAAGATTATTTTATTGATTATAATTTTTTCACAATGCCTTGTCTCACCACACCAACTCTACTTCTCCCCCAAACACTCGACAAATCCCTTCTAAATAACCAAACAACAGTAAACAACCACTGCTATCTAACTATCTGACTGTTACCAATTAGTTATAAACTAAATTTTGTTTAGTTGACACAAAGTGTCAACTTCGACAACTTACAATCATATATGCCTTTAATATATTTCACTAACCTTTTCAAAATTTTTATAACTTCACTAACCCTTCCAAAGACACCTAAAACCCTTGCGATTTGTACTAGGCCTAAAGAAACCTAAAACCCTTACAAGCTTTTCTTTGCATTTTTTCTACATTTGATACTTTTCTTATAGGTGGACATGTCTATCACAGACATCCAACATGTTTGTCCTTAGACTTCATGGCAAAAACCCTACAAACAAAACAAAAAAAATAAGGACATGAACCATCCAAACATCTCTAATAGCTTTTGGATATCCCAAAGATGCATAAGTGCATGACTTGTGAAAACCAAAAAGATAAGACTAACTTGTATAACAAGCGAATAACCAAAATGATTTTATGTCTGTGTTATGTTTGACAATGACAATGATATTTGGATTCAAGTATGAGGAAATTTGTATCAATCAATTCATTAAATATCATTTGAATACAAAGAATATTTTAAGAGATTCAAGAGCATAATTATAAGCCAAATTTGTGGAAGACCTAAATCAAACCTAAGTGAACAGACATGTGAAGGCTTGTTTTGAATATGATGAGCAGATCTAAGGCAGAATTTTTATGAAGGTATATTCCAAGTTTAGAGCATTTATTGAAAAATTATATATCAAATCTTGGTGGATTATTCATAAGTACAAGGAAGATTTGTTGAAGACCTCGAAGGAGATCTAAGGAAAATCTACCTACATTATAAACACTTTGCATTTCAAAGGTCAGTTCCTTCTGCATTGCAGGATTTGAGGTTGGTGTCTCTTGCTAATTGAGTCTACACATTTGTTTGAAGTTATATACATACATACATATATGTGTGTGTGTGTGTACATACACACACAATTCACCTACAAGGATTTCCATGCTAAATAGTATATGCATCTTGTCTTCTTTTGTTAGACATCAACTATGTGAATGCTTTCTACATTGCTTTTAGTTGACTAAATATATATAATAAAATATGCAGGTTTCTATGCCAAACTAACTCCAATGTGGACAAATATCTAATAATTGGGATTTAAACTAAGCAAGAACTATATGTTCAAGGAACCAAAAGATGACTGCAATGAGACTATTACAAGCAAAAAAACTTCAATCTCGTTAAAGAGAATTGGGATGTGTGTTTGAAGACTTAACAAATTTGAGCTTCACTTGGTTTCAAGAATACTATAATATTCTCTACTTAACAAGGCCAACCATGTGAAGGTGGAAGCTCATCTGGCCTAACCCCCCTCCCCCTAACATCAATCTAAAGTACCCATTATCATCTAATTACATTCTTCATTCATTAATTCATCCATTTATGAACTATAATATTCAATCAATACAATCACATAACATTCATTAATACGATATAAAAATCATTAATACACAATACTAATCAAAACTTCATTAACACATAACAATATTCATTAACATAAAATAGAAATCTATATTAATACGCATCATTCATACATAATTACTTAAAACAAAGTTCTTTCATTATCCAACAAGGTTTATCAAAGAAGATTTTTAAAACATCATTTCTTTTACTTTTTTTTCTAAGCTCTCTTAAGAAAAGCGTTCATAGGGACATCCATATCTGCTTCATTCTCCTCCTCTTCTAGCATGTGTAATGTCAAATTACGATGCCTCCTTCTCTTTGGAGGAGTAGGAGGTTGCTACACTAAAGGGGGTTTTGTTGCAAGAACAAGTGAATGTGATAAATTGGCATACTCTTTTTCTTTTTCTAATTGTTACAAGTTTGTAATTAAGTATGAGTACAACATAAAATGCATTTTTCTTACCTAACAATGCCACATCATGTACATTAACATTTTGATCTACCACCGCGTCAATGTGTTGAACACTTGGAACATGGTCCAATCCTTCAGCATGATGTTCAATATGCTCTGAAATATTCAAAAAAAAGATACACATCAAATTCCAATTGAAGATGTTAAACTGTATTCATAATTGCATAATTAATTTCCAATAGAAAAATTAATACCTCCACCACTATAATGCACATCATGGCCTTCATCAGGAGTAGGTTCTGTGGTAGGATATGAAGGCTACAGTAAAATGTTATGCACATTGTTATGTAGTCAATTTACGTTTAAAACTAATACCAAAAAAGAATCTTCTCAACTATTTAATTTCATTTACTTTTCATCTGACCAATTTACCTGTGAGATATCATTTGGTGCACTGGATTCTTGGGCAAGGCTTATAGATTCTTCATGTAGGCATGCAACCACAACTTTATAGCCTTCCTTCAAGGCAATTTTTCTATCTTCATCTATGACCTCCACATTGAAATCTGTGCCCTGTGGTTTTTTCTTGATAATGTCAATTTTTCATGTATGGTTTCATTAAACAAAACGGTTTGCAACATTATATTAGAAAAAAAAAAAGCAAAATTCATTGCTCTACTTACAAGTCGAGGCTGTAGATTCATATAGCCACCAGAGCCAAGTTTGTGTTGGCCAACCTTTTCTATTCTCGCTTTTGTAGCCACGGATGTGTCCTGCAATCTATGAACAATTTCAAACATCTTAGATTATATATTTACAAATATCAATAATTAGTGCATGATTACAATGTACTTAATACTATAATGACATACCTCTTTTTTCCCTATCCTGCTTCATTATCTCTATCTTCACATAGCCTTTTCTCCTTTGCATCTTCTATTATTTCATTCCACTCCATTGGTGGAATCATAGGAGGACGGTCATACTTTGGGTTATCCTTAAGACCCCTTCTATATTGATCCCTCACGGTCTTTATATGCTTTTCTACTCTTTTCAGAAGTAGGCCAGTGTCAAAAATGTTTTTCCCAAATTTCTCCTCAATGGATGCAATCAGCTAATTTTTTAATTCCCCAGCTTGTAAATTCCACCTTTTTAAAAACAAATAGATTGTTAGATCAATAACTTTAATATATTACAATAAATAGAAGAAAATAAAAATTATGTAGCAATGATATGAAACTACGTACCTTTTACATATGGTGGGTCCAAACAGTCTCAATGTCATATGAAAAAGATGTTCAAAGAAAGCATTATTACCTACAAAAACATAAAGGATTTATCAGTCCAAAATGAGTAATGTAAAAGTAAACTAAATTTACACTTTAAAAAATATCAATTTTAAAGCACCTAGAAGCTTTTGTTCTCTTAATGGAAACATAGTTTTCTTATTCAACAACAATGTCCCTTCATACAAACCAGTACTAATCACACGAACTGCTCCAGGAAATGGATCAGCTTCAGTAGTATTGCTCTCTGTTGCTCTATCAACTGAAACATCATAACAATTAAATGAAAATTTTAGTACTGCTCTCTATTGGTCTACCTCCCTACCTATGTCCATGTCTCTCTATGTGTGGCTATATATATATATATATATATATATATATATATATATGTATGTATGTATGTATGTATGTATGTATGTATGTATGTATGTATGTATGTATGTATGTATGTATGTATGTATGTATGTATGTATGTATGTATGTATGTATGTATGTATGTATGTATGTATGTATGTATGTATGTATGTATGTATGTGTGGTGTGTGTATGCATGTGTTTGTGTGTATGCAAGCTTCTGTAGACATCATTTAAGCACTAATGTGCTACTTCGTTGTTCATCAACTTGTAGAAAGACATTACAAAATATAGCACATTACAAAATATAGCAAAACAAGGTTTTACCAGTTCTACTAGGCATAGATGATAATGTTTGCATGGTCCTTTTTGCCGACAATGCAGCAGACAATAGTGGACCGCCAATCGAAGGAGGAGTTTGCACTTCATCATGAGCTAAAGAATAGAATATTGTCAGCAAAGACATTTTCAATGGATAAAGACCAAATGGGATACTAGCGAGAAACATCGAACAAAAAAAAGGTAAATGTTATAATGTTGATCAAAACAAACAAAGTGTTACTTACATGAAGGTACTGTGAAACAACCTTGACCATGTTCAGCATGTGATGTCACAACTGGCACATATGTCTATACAAGAACATATAAAATCAGAGATCATGATGCATAAGATACTATAAAATATTAATATCTATTGAACTTTCTATTACTGCTTTAGTCAAATTACTACTTACTTTCAAAGATTGGATTCTATGGTCCAATTCTATTCTTAGTGTCTCTTTCTCCTCACTTCTGTCACCCTTGATGATAATTTGAACAAGCTCATCAGTGTATCTTTGTGTAATTTTTTGGGTGATGAATACAGGGTCAATACTAAGGCCAATGTCATGTAGATATGACGCTCGTATTTCAGATTGCATTTGATCAGCGATCATTGTAGCTTTTTCCTATCAGTTGTGACATCAAATATTCGTATACTTTCATCAAAATAACTCCAAATCCATAAAGGAAAGAACATAATAATAGGACATTTGTTTCTATATTAACATTAAAATTTACAATAATTAATGTTTACCTCTACTGAAGGTGTCTGACATGGTGCATCCATATCGCCCTATGAAAAAAATTAGTAAGTCTTAGAAATCAGCAGCAAAATTAAAGTAATAGACTTACCAAAAAAAATATTAATAATAAAGTAGATAGTATATGTAAATCATTTGTCTTAAGTTAAAAATTTAGCGTAACTAATGTTTATATCTAAAACAATATTTGGCATGTTCTACTTAATGTTTATATGTGCACATATGGTTTGGAAAGAAATATTTGGTCATACAAGACCCCATCATAGTTGACATTGATCGTACCTGAAGATTTCATTGATCATCATGATCGTCATCCATGTCATCATCATCATCATCACCATCATCTTACTCATCACTTTGATCATCATCGTCACCACCGCCATCTTCATCACCATCATCATCCTCTTGATCACTATCATCATCATGACCATCATCGCCATGATCATCACCATCTTCATCACCATGATCATGATCATCATCAACATCATCATCATCATTATCACCATTATCGTTAGCATGACCAAAATCATCACCATCTTCTTCTTCTTCATCACTGGGTAACTATTGTTCCTGATAATTATTTACTTCCTCTTGTGCTTCTTCAATATATTCTTCTTCAATCACATTATACTTTATCGACCTTCCTCTTGGGTCATGTCTAACAACAAATGACCAACCTAGTTTATCTAGAACACCAAAGTAAAACACTTGCTTGTATTGACTTGGAAGAACATAGGGCTCATCTCCAACTGGCTCAAATGACCTTGTATTAATCATAGTAAATCCACTATCATGTTCAATAACAGTCCTATCGAGATCATTTCGATTCAGTTGTAACATAAACCATTTGACGACAAATAGAACTATTTTGAATGAATTAAAGTTGCACTCAAGTATATCATCCAAAATGCCATAGTATTGATTTTCAGATTGTTGAGGATGTATGTCATTTCTAGATGAAATATTGGTGACCGCGAAGACAACACTTATCTCAGAATCACACATTTTCTTCATTTCATCTAACTTTTTTGTGCGGAATTTATAGCCATGGTAGTACATAGCTTTGTTCTGTTTGACCTACAATTATTCAAACATGTCAAGAATCTTCTCATTGATCTGTGAGTTGATATTAAACTTATGTCTCATGATTAGTAATCTTATGCATACTTTTGTATCTCTTAAGCCATATATTAGATCAAGTACCATTGGTGTAACATTGGGATCTCCATTACAATGAGCTTCTTTAACCAACGATGCAACACCATCCCATGTTAATGAGTGACCATTTTCTTGAAACTATTCAATCCACACTGTCATCCAATCAAAGATTATTTGCAATATACAAGTGTAGTGCATCCCACTCACGACCAACTATCAAGAATAAAATTACACCAGTTAGAAATAACTTATATATATTGATGATGGATAAGAATTTTTAAATTACAAAAAAAAAACTTATAATTACCTCTCACCCTCCTCAATCTACCTTTCCCTATCAGGTACTCCCCTTTGAATTTGTCATTACAGTTGGGATCCCAAATGTGATCTAGATGGATACCTGCTGCAAACTTTGGAAGATATTCACTGATATACACCATGGTCTGGTATATCATATATCCCTCTATCATAGAGCCCTCAGGACGTGCTCTTTGTCAAACCAAGCCCTTCATAAATTTCAAATGCCTCTCAACCATCCACATTGATCTAGCTTGTACAGGTCCACACAATTCAATCTCCTCAACTTGATGTATGAGGTAGTGTTCTTGAGAATTGAAAAACATTGGAGGTAAACACTTTTTCATTTCACACATAAGCTGTGGAATTTTTCTCTTCCAATATTTTATATCTTTTTTATCAATTTCTTTAGATGATAACCACCTAAATGAGATTCAACACGCAAAAACACATAGAGGAGATTTCAAATAAAATTATACAATAGATTTCAGATAAAAAGCTACAAATCTAAGAAAAAGCACTCTTCTAACCTCATGTATTTTCCAAGATCATATATAACTTGTTTAATACTATTGTCAAACTATTGTGGAAGGGATAGAGGTAGGACGAACTACAATCATTAAAAAATGATCATTTCAATATATTATTAAATAATGCAACTGGTACTACATTCAATCTTACAAATATACTGTAAATAGAAAATATGACTTACCTTGAGGAAGGTATGCCAATCATGTGTCTTCAACCCTAGCCCAAAATCACCTTTCTTTGATAGAAGAGTGCTTATATTTGCAGCAAATCCTGTTGGAAATTTTGTTTTTTTGATGACTTCTTTTAATGCATCACTTTGTTGCTCCATTAATAACCAAGGAAGGGCACTTGTATTTATGCGATCTCTATTCCTATTTGATTCAATGAAAACTTTTAGTGCATGATTAGATTCATGAATGTCAGTACAAATTTTACCAATTTGTTCTCTATCACGCCTTCCATCCAACATTTTCCATAGTGTCTCTATTACATTCTTTCCAATATGCATAGCATCAAACAAATGCACAACTGGGAGATCCTTGTAGTATGGTAACCTACTAAATTGAGTAGGATAACTTTTCATTCCTCTAGGAAGTTGGTCATTGATGCCTTGATGACCTTCACAAGCATCATTTACAGCATTAGTAAATATAAGACAATATCGAAATACAAATTGTAAACTTTGGATGACAAATTGGACATTACCTCGACGATTTAGTCGATCGTATTCCAACTTCCATAAATGAGGTGTCATTCTTCATGGCCTTGATGATGTCTCTTCTTTCCCATTGAAAAGATGTTTTTCAGTAATTCGACAGCTATGATTATTGTGGAGAAAATGTCTAAACTCATCAAACACCTGCTTTCCTAAACTTCTTGAATGACAACATTTCATCTTCGGACCACAAACTGGACATGCAAATTTTCCCTTTGTCTGAAGACCTAAAAGATCATGTATAATTGGATCATGTACAATTATCATGTGCAACTTAAGCATTTGATAGTAATGTGTAAGCACTATAACAGACCAAAAATATGTGATCTTAACAATATAACATACCGCAAAAATGAGTTATCCCAGGGGCATCATGTATTGTCCATACAAGCATTGCATGGAATTGAAATTGTCGATGTCCTATCGGTCTAGAGATGTCATACATAGTGATGCCATTCCATAACTTCAACAACTCGTCAATTAGGGGCTCAATATACACGTTCATATCTTTAACTTGGTATTTACCTAGCAATTGAATGAACATAAACATTACGTAATTATTATAACCATTTTCATGCACTATTTATAAATTAATTTAGATAACTATAAAAAAAAAATACCGGGCACAATCATTGACAACATTATGTGCTCCCTCTTTATGGACATCCAAGGAGGAATGTTATTGTTAATAACAAAAATAGGCCATACTGAGTAATCAGATCTCATATCTCCATATGGATTGACACCATCCACCGCCAATGAAAGTTTATAGATTATGAGGTTCTTCTTTAAAGTGTGACCATGTTTCTTCTATCTCTTTAAATGTAGAACCATCGGCAGGCATTCACATAATTTCATCCTGACTTCTATTGCATGCATGGTAATCTATAAATTGTGCCAAGCTAGCGCACCTGAATAACCGTTCCAAATGTGGAATAATGGAAATGTATCGAAGAACCTTGTGAGGCACTTTTTTTGTTATTTGATCTAACGGATATCTACTAACATGACAATCAGGACATTCTGTTGCAAATTCATGTTGTTTATGATATAGAATGTGATCATTGGGACATGCATGTATTATCTGATACTTCATTCCAATCTAATCCATAATGTTAGATAATTCTCGGTACGAACGAGGAAAAATGTTTGATGGTGGTAACAAAAACTCACTAATCAACCTACAACAACAAATATCCACTGTTAATATAATGAATAGTAATTATATGCTAACCTTGAAGATGAAAAAAATGAGATACCTTAGCATACGTGACATTGCTACATTGGATACACTATTCATAACTTTTAAGTTCACCAACAACACTATAGCCGACAGTAGAGTTGTTTGGGAGGCTGGGTATAAGGGTTCGTGTACCTTCTCAAGTAAAGGTATATCAAGACCATCTTCATCATTATTATCAGATTCACTAGTACCATCATTGTGAGCCTCTTCATCAGTTGCCCCAGTACCATCTTCTTCAATCATGTCCTCTAGCACATTATCATCTTCTTCCATGGGAACGTTATCCTCAACTTGGATATTCACACCTCCATGTTCCTCTAGTAGGAAATCCACATTCAGCAATGGATGAAAATCGTGGCCCCCTTCAACATGACCATATTGCCTACAATGACTCTGGGCTATTGTGATTAGAATTCTTCGATTCTTTAAACCCTTACACTTTTTGCAAGGACAATAACATTTATCAAGTTTTCTTTGCAATTGAGCCCACAATGTAGTCATTGTCTCATTATTTTCTTCTAGATTCATGTTATCAGGCGTGGTCTTTCTTCACAGGAAAATATATCTACAAATAAATTGGACATGTTGTGATTAATGTTTATATCTGCACATATGGTTTTTGGTAATTAATGTTTTCAAATGTAACTAAAATGATTACAAACATATCAAAAAGGACCTTCACAGGGTCTTATTACATCAACTATCTTAATACTTTTTATAATCAATGGCTTTCTTTCCAATGTCTATCTCTCGACTCAACACATTTTTCATTTTTCTTTCCTTCTTGCTTCATCATAAATACTTGGTTCACAAGCACTTATGGTGTTCTTCTTGCTAAGATTATGAAGTGGACAATGACTTTCAATCTAGATAATCAAATGTTTGGCTCAACTTTTTTGGGTAAGTGTGATGATATGTAGTGCACTATAAATTTTATCTTCAATGAAAGGATTAGCACCTCTAATTTTCAAATGGCGATCAACTAGAACTAGCTGACAATCTAACCTAAAAAATACATTTTATGCCAAATTCCAATCACAGTTAAAGACATTTAGCTATTAGAAAATGGCAAGATTATGTCTTATTTCATATATGCAATAAAATGGGCAAGAAATGTGGAAGAACGTTAAGTTTTTATCCACCAAAACATGAGTAAAATTGCATAAACTAAATGTATTTTTAAAAATAATGTCAATTCCCTTCAAAAGAAATATTTTGCATGCAACTTACTTGCTGAAGATATTTCAAGTTCAGCAACTCTTTAATCACAGGATCCACAATAGTTGGAAGCTTTGACCTATCTGTTAGTTGTGGCTTGGCTTGCAGCAACAAAAAATTCTTAGTATATGCATCTCAACATTTAAAAAATACATCAAGCAATTTAGGCCAGTTACAATCTATAAATTAACTGGCATTTTTTTCTTCTTTAACATGTTCGACAATCAAGTACAATTAATAGGAATACAAGAGCAAAACTTGGAATTCTACTAATGTCATCAATGTTAATCTTGGGTACTAGTACAAAGCCAGTAAGAAATATGTAGTTGTACCAACCAAGATATTTACAAGACTTGATCACAAAAGGTTCATTTAGCACAAAACAACTTCAAAAATATTGTATATATATACTCTTTGACACTGTCAAAGGGAACAATTATTTTAATGATGTTTTACGTAAGAATTGCTAGAGGAAATGATAAGCATGAAATATATTCAAGTTTTGACACTAAGGAATTGAAACATCCACACTCAGGAATTGCTTGGAGTATTTAAAGAGTGTGTATCCCACAAATGAAATTGGTATAAACGTTACAACCACCAAATTTGGAGGGCATGGAAATTCAGTCATCACTATCCTATGTAGTACACTTAATTTCATATGTTGGAATCATTTTGTGACTTGTACACATGATAGTCCAATAGTTTTTAATGTCATCTTCATCACAATTTTCTATGATAGTCTAATAGTTGCAGGTGGCATCTTCGTCACAATTTTTCCATGATAGTTTTGTTGGTCTGAATTTTTGCATAATCGAATTCCTTTGTCCAGGGTATAGAAGAATTCAGATTGGGATCCACCTATCATGAATAGGGTTTCTAGCCAAGTCATATTTTGTAGGTCTTTGAAGCAAATTTTTGTCACAACCCTAGGTCTTGTTTTCTTTTAAATTTTTCAGGTACGAAACTAAAAATATGCGAAGATTCCCATCCTTTTCAAACTTTTCGCGCCCTAAGTCACATCTTTTCTTTTGTGTTTCTGACGCCCGATCCCTAAAAGATCTACGGCAATCGCTATCTCGCTATGAAAAGATACAAGTATTTTACCCTTAGCGACATAGCGACCACCGCTAAGTTGAAAAGTGGTACCGTCAAGTGGAAATATGATGACTGAAGATTGTATTGTTTCAGAGATATTTCATCACGTTTACAACAGACATGTTAGAACCTGAAAAGGAATTACAACATTGAGGTACAAAAGGCATCAATAGAAATCTTAGCTTTTCTGATTAGTCGCTTTGTCGCTATTAGAGAAATTGGGCACTTCACCATTAGTGACATGACGCCTTCACTCAAAATAATGGCCGACAGTCACTTTTAAATTTTTCGATAATCGTAAGGTTTTTCAAGCTATGTGGTGCACGTGCTATTTTATTATGTGTCAGATGTATTAACGATGGTATTTATGACTTCACTCACCTTTATCTTTCTGACCTTGAATTTTGATGAGTCACCAAAAATCTCTATGTCACTATCAAAGAATTGGTGTCTCTCACCGTTAGCGACATAGCGCCTAGACAGAAAGTAGTACTGCGGTAACTTTTCAGAGTAAGTGGGTCCCAGAAAGTACTCCATCAGATATCAATTATAAAGCTTTGGAACACGCTGGCATCTAATGGGCTACACATATACACCGGGAAAAGCAAAGACACCAAGATTCACTATGTCGCTATCGGGAACTTGTTCTTCTCGCCGTTAGCGACATAGCGCCTGGCTGAGAAATAAACAAATATGGGCCCCAAGCAGTAGGTAATATAGCCAAGATTTCATCACATCATCAATGATTGGACCCATGCCCTGTTCACAAAATATATGAAAGACTGATCGTCATATCTATCTCAGATCCATGATTGTTACTATCTTGCTATGGTGAGTTGTACGAAGGTTACGAATAGCGACATGGCAACAAGGGGCCCACCATATTTCTTTTGAGCAATGCATCAAATGTCATCCACATCATCAAATCAAGATCAATGATGGGTGCTATCTCGCTATGGCAAGGTGCTCACTCTTTATGTATAGCGAGATAGCGCCTAAGTGACACATGTTCTCAGAGTTCTGTGGGTCCAGTTTAGAGGCGCCAACAATGAAGGAAAGGTACACATGGAAAATTTTCATTGGGTTGACTGCCAGCTTGTCAAGAGGAACATGAGTCATCTTTGCTTGCATCCTTGGATCGTAGGATTTTTCGTAAATCCACTGTGTAAATTTGAATATAGAAGGTGATGCCACCCTGTACATTTATGAGAGATGAAAGCTTCACATCTGAAGAAAAATAGAGTATAACACAAAAGATTTTCTTACTTCCATCGTACTTGAACAAAGATTTAGAGCATTTCTAAGCAGAAACAGTTGTTGAGAAGACCATACTAGATTCGGTAAAATTCTGAAGTAATTTGTTCGCAGAAAGATTGTAGTAACATTGAGAAGAACTAGAGTGAAATTCAAAGTAAGTACTTGCATTATAATCCTCCTGATGTTTCAATTCCTTCAAGAGTTAATTAAAATGGCTCCAAAACAGAAAGTGTTTTCTGGTCAAGAGAACTATTTGGATAGGAATGTCCACGATGATTTGCTTGAAGTGCTCCCTTCTTCCACTGTTGAAACTATAGAAGTTAAGAGGCTAACTTCATTAAACCCTAGGCTGAAAATAGCAGATGGGTTGTATGACAAAGGAAACTGGGTTAGGGATGCAACAACTTCACAGACTGGTCTTGTTTTATTCAAAAAATGGTTTTTAGAGAGGAACCTTTTTGCCCCACATGCCAACATCTGGAATTTTGGTCTAGGGAAAATGGTGGTTCCCAATGTTTTCATGGATTATGATCTTTTGGAAGTTGTAGCTAAGAATTACGACCAAGCCCTTAGGGTAGTGAGGAGAACTGATGATGAAATCTTGATTACAATCAGCGTAGAGGGGATTAGGGAAGTTTTCAGTTTAGGGCCTATCACTGATTATCATGTACCCATTGATTTGAAAGGGTTAGAAAATGAGTATATGTCTAAGAGAGATGCAGTCAGGAAAGGAGCGTTGAGCGCACACATAGGTAGAATTGGAACACTACCAGCAATAACAGCATCCTCCAAGGAGCCTTTCAAAAGGGCATACTTCAATTCTAGGGCTATAGAAATATATAGGTCCTTGTGTAAAATTTTTGGGAGAGATGAAGAAGAGTTCATGCCTGTGGATTTTATGTATATGATTACTCAGATTTCCTCTTTTGGTGTGGATATAATTTTTTATTTTGCTTCTTACTTAGCTGAGGAGATTCACATTGGACTGATTGGAATTGCTAAGGGTAAGGTGGAAAAAACTTTTAGCCATTATTCTCTGTTAATGCACATGTTCTTATTCAAGGGAGTAACATATTTTAGTAAAGAAATGGAATTAGATAGAGAAGAGAGTGGGGAAGCATTACTAGTTCAATTGTGAAGTGCAAATATGACTTGGGATCCAGAGAATGCCAGTTTTGTCAGGTTTGATAGGTATTGCGCTTCAAAGCTGAGATGCCTCCTATTAAGGGACAATCCCAGAATCCCCAAAGCATTAATGAATCTCATTAGGCCTATGGACAACCCAAGTGGTTTGAAAGTTTCACATAATTGGCGAGATGTCATTCCATATACTATTTCTACTGTATTTAGAATATATGGTTTTAAAGGAAGCCTTCACGTACTACCCTACCAAGTGCCTTTGAAGGTAGGAGTTGCTGAGATATTGTGGCAGCTGGGAGGAGTGGAGGAAGCCCTTCTATTGAAAAGACAAAAGGGGTCAATTTTTCCTACTTGCACAGTGGCTCATCATTTTGTAATCACAAAAGGAGGTTGGCTTTCGCTGCACAAGATTTTGAATCCTTATAAGATGGCCACTTCCCATCCTCATTTTTGTGATTGTGAAGGATTTTATCATTTGGCTCTAAGGTAGAGAATTAAGCTTGGTAAAATTGAGCATGAATTTTATTTTCTTGAATACTTAATAAGGAATGAGTACTCCTTGTAAGAGCAAGAGACTAGGAAAGAAAAGTGGAAAGTCTTTTCTAAAATTTTGGATTTCATTCATTGTTTTGATCCAGATTATAGTCCTTTGGATGATGTAGTTACAAATGTAGATAAGATGAGAAAACTTATGAATAATTTTCTTGAAATAATAGAGGCAATGAATGAAAAGAAGCAATTCTTTATTAGGTTCTACCCGGATAAGGCCAAGGAAGTAATGGGAAGATTGGGTTTTACTCCCAATATAAGGGCAGGTCAATTAACTGTCCAAAAAAGGTTGGGATATACTATTGTTCAAAATAAAAAGAATACAGTGGACAAAGGCAAACAAATAATTGAGTCCACTAGTAGGGTTTTGGAAGAGAGGCCTACTAAGCCCTCCCCTAAGAGGAGGAAAATAATAAGAGACAAGGATTCTCATGTTGAGGAGTATTCACCTTCACAGACCCCTTTGAGAACCGAGGAGGAGTAGCTCACTATTAAGAAAATTGAACAAATTGGATCACAAGGGGGAGTTTTTGTCACTCAAGCAGAGATTGATGAAGGGAACCCCCAGGAACCTCCTGTGCCAAGCCTCAAGCTGACTATAGCTAATTTTAAGGGAAGGGAATTGGACCCTATTTTGGAACAACCCAGCAAGCAATTTTTGTCAGATGACAGTTTTGTAAGGTCTAGGGCTTTCCATCAATTTGCTTGGAGGGCAAACATCCACAATTTTGAGGAAAGATGTAAGAACATGAAAACAAAGCATCGAGAAATGGATGAAGCCTCCATCCAAAACCAAATAAAGGAGAAAATGATGCAAGAATTCCAGAACATTACCCCTGAGGAGGGAAGGCAAATGGTAAAAACTTCTAACATACTATTGTTGCCTAATTGGGATATTGCAAATGCATTGATTTTCAACTCTGTTTCTAATAGACTGGAGTTACAATACCCAAATAAAAAGGAATTTGTAGGGACTACTTTTAGTGATGATCAAGCTGCTCTTGTTATGTGGTCATTAAAAAGAGGATCCAGGATTGTATCAACACAGCCTGATGGTCCAGGACTGATAGGGAATATTACTGTGAGGAGAGTTACTGATACCTCACACGTACAGGCAACCCACATGAATGTGGATTATTCTCAATTTTCCTTGGTGACTGCTAAAAGGGAGGAAAAGGAAATGTTTGAATTACAAAGTAAATATGACGCAGTTGTGGATGCCTACAATAAAGAGGTAAAAAGGAGAGTTGAGCTTGAGAACAAGCTACTAGGAAAATCCACCAGGCCTAAAATAACATACCCTCGCCCCCCTATTGAACCTTTCAAATCTTACCCCCTCATTGAAATACTAGACACACCCCAAGGGCCACAATATTACATTGCTGAGGATTTTGAAGAAGAAAAGAGTAAACTGTGGGCCTTACATGTAGAGTTGGAATCTAAATATGAAGATAAACTAAGAATAGCTCTTACATATCTAGGAGACAAGGTTGAAT
This sequence comes from Cupressus sempervirens, assembly GCA_028749045.1. Lineage (NCBI taxonomy): Eukaryota > Viridiplantae > Streptophyta > Pinopsida > Cupressales > Cupressaceae > Cupressus > Cupressus sempervirens. Next base: position 661,486,051 of record CM053785.1, on the reverse strand, counting down.
GGCCACTAATCCATGATCAATTGGCCAGGGTGATTAACATCTAGGAGGAGTTAAAAGAAGATGATGAGGCTCTAAAGCCTATTGTGAACAAATGGGTGAGAAGGGAGAAAGCAATAACCTTATTGTGTCTATCTGTTATAAATAATTCTCATGATCAGATTGATAAAACCTTTGACATTGTTTCTGATCTTGCTAATTTTGATAGCAAAAGGATACATTTACAAAAGATAATAATAGGCTACTTAGACAAATATAAGAGCCAAAAATTGAATTTATTTCCTCATGCCCTAGATAAGAAAAATAGTTTGAAAAGAAAAGAGGAATGGGTGAAGGAACTTGATGATTTATTCTATTTAAGAATGAATCAAGTCATAAATGAAATAGGGCATGCACGGTGGGCCACCACAACAGAAGAAATGGTGAAAGCCAAAATATTCTTTGATTCTTTAAAACAGGAATTTGTTGATATTGATAATGAGGCTGATTATATAATAAAGAAACAAAAGGATATTTTGCAATTCAATTGGCCAGATGACACATTATTTGACGGGTGGATGGCAGAAATGCCTTCTAGTGAACAGTTTGATGTAGATGAAACTGACACTGATGAGGTGCAGGGTGAGGAAGTCTAAATCATTGATACCATCACTACTCAAACCCAATCAGAAGAAGAAGACAAGAAAAACCTATCACTTTCAATTGCAGAACCGGGACCACAAGATGCCAATACAATTAAAGAAAAGGAAAAGGTAGAAGTTGTCCTTACCATGCAGAATGAAGGTGGTGGAAGCCTGCGGGTGGAGGTTAATGTGCCCTCGTCAAAACAAGCTTCATCATTGGCTAATTTAGCAGTTACATATGAAGATGAATAAGATCAATAGCCAACTTAGCAACATCAGAACATGTAACAAAAGCTGACCCACCGAAAGGAATGATTTGATTTTGATATCTTCTGTTACCCATAGTTTTGTCATTTTGTGATAAGTGTATGTACATATTCCTTGTAAAAGACACCTGTCAGTTTCTCTTAGCCTGAAGCTTGTTGCATTTCACACTATATAAGTGAAATTCCAGGGCAAGAGAAAAGGTTTGAATTCTATTTGCTAAGTGATACACTTAGTCTATTTTTGGTCCACCATTTTTGAGCAAAAATTCGTGATGTATTTTCTCTATCAGATCTTGAGAATACATGAATATAGAATGATCTGTGTTTCTTTTTGAAGGTCATTTTGAGTCTATTGTAAATTGTATACAATTTTCAAGGAAAATGAATACAAATTATGAATTTTCCCCATATCAGTTCTTTCTGAACTTTGTCTCCTTTTGATTACTTGGTTATCTTGATGTTGTATAAGTAAAGGCTTGTGCAATTGAATGCAGTTCAATTACGTTGTATATCTATTTATCATGGCTATTAATTCAATGGATTAAGTAAAAGCTTTGATGAATTTGATAAGGTTGTTGCAGTAGTGGAAAGGATTTTGAATGACAATTTCTGATAAAATTTGTTGTAAGGCAACAAATTAGATCTAGAGATTTGTAGTAGACTATGAACCCTAATGGATTAGGCACTGATCAAATTTAATCCAACTGAAAGAGAAATGTGTCACACATGATTGTCAAAATGTAGAATTATAATCAACTTTACTTTTATTTCCTGTAGATCTTCAAAGTTGGCCTCTACTTGTTTGCATGGAATGTTTTACCTTTACTCAGTCATTACTACTAAGAACATCTGCAGACCTATAGAAGATTTTTGGCCATATCTGTTATATGGGATGTGTTTATTAAAGTATCAAGAATTGTACATGTATTGGAGAATTTGAGATGAGAATCAGAATGAAACTAAGATAATTCTCATACAGTTTTCTCAATCTTGTATCATCCCTGGGTATACCCACCCTGGTTTTGTAGAGCCAAAAGAGTAGAAAACCACCCTTGGTTTTGTAGAAGTTTGGCCCAAATGGTGTGCACATATAATTGATAATAAGAATTAGCTAGTCTTTAGACTATGTGAGTATTGTCATCTTGGTATTAAGCATTTTGTTGCTTAGTAGTTTTAAAACATCAAAAAGTTTGTTATTCATCCAAATGGAAACCCTTGTAGGAAGACCTAATTGCAATGCAACAATTAAATGTAATGTTGAAATATAGGAGAGAGATTCTTTTGGTTGAACTAGAAGATAAATCATCTTCTAACAAAATGACAGAGACTTTCGGTGAAGGATCCAAAGTACATCAATTCAATTATAGTATAGTAAATTTAGGTGCCATCTTCATCATAAGTTTTTGAAGATAGTCCAGTATTTGTAGGTGTCATCTTCATCAAAAAAATTCCATGATATTCTATTAGTTTGAGGAGTTATCTCCATCACAAGTTTTCCGTGGCATACTTGTAGTTAGAGGTGCATTGAAGACCTTTTATCACTACATGAGCTAGTAGTAGATGGTGATTATTCATTATCATCATCATCATCTAACATAGAATCATATGAATATCATGTTTTATAGCCCACATGGCCTAGGTATTGAGGGTACAACACCAAGCACTAAACACACCATATTTCAAATTATTATCTTTATGTGTTGATGTTTAAGTTGAATGTTCTAGAGTTGAAGAGAGAAATAGACTCAATTTTTTTTCTTTTTGTTCTTTTTTTGAATATGAAACTGTTGTCTAAATGATACAATATAATTATGTATTATTAAAACAAAAATACAAGAAAAATATGATACAAACACAACTATATTTATAAAACAAAAAATTTGTCATTATTATTTCTTCTAAGCTTTTACAACTATAGCTTTCGCATATACATTTCCTTTCTTTTCTTTCATTACTATAACAAAAAGTATAATAGTTGTTACAATAGACCAACATTCCAAATGATAAATCTGCATCTACACACTTTCAATCAAATGAAACAACAAGTACATTACATTCTTTTTGCAACTAGACTCTTTTTAACACTTATCATCAAAACATCACTGAGAAAAAACACTTGAGCGAAGACTCTCCCATTTATATTACACAACAATGGCTGAACTTTGGCATAAAAAATAATAATGATAGTAATAGTATTCACTTCCATCTTCAATATTATCATAAAAACCTACAGCAAAAATACACATGTACCTATGGAAACATGCTCGAAGAGAAATCCCTCTCCTCGACCACTAGAGATGCAGGTGTGATTGGAGGTCGTAAATGGAACAGCTTTTGAAGTTGAGCACATTAGGAAGAATGAAAGAAAGACAATATCGAGAGTTTCGAACTACTATTCTGCCCCCCCTATATTGATGCAAATGCAGGGCCCCCTTTCATATTATTCCCAGGGCTAGCAAGCGTCATTAATCAAGTGGGTGGAGAAAACTTGAAACGAAATTGGGCTCACAGAAAACCATGCAAAAATGCTCCAAAAATGTCAAATGAAATCGAGCGCAAAAAACGTAATTGGGCAAATGTTTTTTGAACTTTGCTGATGTATAAGCCCTGTGTTGGTCGAAATTTTGACCAACACGGGTCTTATATGTAAAAAAATGAAATTTTTGCCTTTACATTTTGACCACCCTAAATTTATTTAGTTGATGGTCAAAATTTTTGGTCGAAAAATGATGTTAAATGTAGTAGTGTTGATACTTGTCTTTTAATTCCTTTTTCAATGTAGAACTCATTGAATTCATTGGAGATGAAATACCACCTCTGCCTGATAACTTCTTTCCAATTTCATTTTCTACTCTTTCCAGATACCACTTGAATTTTTGAAAAGTCTCTAATTTTTTTTTTAGATACATTACATTCATCATTCTAGAATAGTCTTCAAAAAAAAAATGAAAAACTTTTCTCCACTGTAACTCTCTATTCCAATAGGTCTACATAAGTTTGTATGCACAAGCTCTAAGACTTCTTCAAAATGGCAGTTCTTGCTTTTGAAACTAGTCTTTCCCATCTTACCAATTTGATAATTTTTTCATAGACCCATATTAGGTTTCCTCAAGCTCGAAATAACTCTTACTCTTATGTGTTTGCTTATCTTAACTAGGTTACCAAAGTTTACATGACATAATATTTTGTGCCATAACCAACTTTCTTCTATTTGAGTAATAAAACATGAACTTTCACTAAGATCCAGATAGAATAGGTTACCTTTTGTTTGTTTGCTACATCCAACTAGATTTCCTTTCCCATCCAATAGTTTGGCCTTCCCATTCATAGATTCTACCTTGAATCCAACGTTATTCAATTGTGCCACACTTAGTCTATTATACTTTAGTCCTTCAACCCACTAGGAATTATCACATATATGTTCATTGGTTAATGAGATACATCCTTTTCCTTTTATGCAACAAGCTTCATTATTTCCAAATCTCACACTACCACCATCATAATATTCTGTGTGCTCAAACTTTATTTTGTCTCTAGTCATATGATGTGAATAGCCACTATCAATAATCCATGTATCATTTTTTCTAATATGAGAGATAAGTGCCATCTTATCTTCTTCATCATCAGATTCATCCTTTACAGCAATATATACCATTTCATCTTCATTGTTATCAGAATCCTTAGCCATAAAATAGGATTTCTTACCTTCATCTTTGTAGTTTTTTAATTCCTTCTTGCCTTTGTACTTATTACTTTTCTTTTCATCCTTGTTTTCTTTGTTTGGGCATCTGGCAGTAATGTGACCAACTTCTTAACAATAAAATCATATTAGAGGAATCTTACCTTTGTACTTTCCCTGCCTTTGGAATATTTCCTTGCAAGTAGGGCTTCAACAACTTCAAGATTACAGTCAGAACTTTCTTCTATTTCTCCTTCACTTCTTGATTGATTAGCCTTTTATCTTTTACTCTTTTTCTTGAATGAGAGTTTGGCTTCAAATGTAGACTCAATACCTTTAGAGCTAGGAACATAGTTATCATACTTATCCAAATCAAAAGCTATCAATCTTCCAACTAGAGCATCCAAAGTTATATTACTATTTGAATCACATCTCATCTCTTGAATACCAAACAGTCTAATTACATAGATAGAAAGAAGATTTCTGAGTACCTTGCTTACAACTGTTTGATCATTAATGTCTCCTCCAAATTCTTTGATTTCACTCACACTTGCTTTGATTATTTCCACATATTTTGCAATTTTTTCATCTTCTCTCATTTTCATCTAATCAAATTGACCTTTGAGACTTTCTTCTTTAGCTCTTCTTGCATTGTCATCTCCTCCATAAATGTCTTTAGTTCGATCCACATTGCATGATCTATAGTACAATCTTATACTTCATTAAAATTCAGCATAGCTAAGAGCAGATGCAATATCAATCATCATGATGTTATGATTTTTATTTTTAGAAATGTCTTCAATTGATAATGTTCCAAAAGGAGTCTTGTATTCAATATCAAGATACTTACAACCTGAATCACTAATAGTCTCCATATTTAATCTCATAAGTCCTTTCCACACTGCAAAGTTGTCTTAGTTCAACCTAGGAATCTCTCTTCTATAAGACATCCTAATCTTTAGCTTAGGTCCTTGAAACTTTCTCTGCAAGCACCAAAATCTCTGATACTAATTGTTGGAAATATAAGAGATGTAACTAAGAGGGGAGGGTGAATTATTTACCACTAAAATAAATCCCAAATCCCTCAGATATTAGTAAAAATAACCTCTAAAAAATGAACTTTTTTGAGGCTCGGCAAACACATAGAAAATGTTGTAACTTGATAAATACTGAAAATGCTTAGTAAGGACTTAACATGAAAATATGAAGATGTTATCTATGATTACTGTTACTTTAACTTAGTTTCAAACACATAATAAAAATAGCATGAACACATTTGACACCAAGATTTAACAGAAACCCAATTTGAGAAAATCACCAATTACAACTAGTTACTGATTTTCACTTTTCTGAAGTGAGCCTTGTTAGGAGCCAACCCTGTTAAAGGTTACAAAAAACACTATTAGGTGTGACCCTATTAGTGTATTTAATCACCCCATTAGGAGTGGCCTTGTTAGAGATCTTTATACAATTAAATATAAATGACACCTTGTTAGAGGATTTACAAATAGCTATTAAGTCAACTCTGTTAAGAGATTTAGATCACTGCTACAATGGTTAGCGAGTAACAATGACATGACCTAATTTCTAATGCAACTGAATTGTTAATTATAGATCTCAATTATGGCTTTTATACTTGATCCTTCTTGATTGAATATGTCTTTTCAGCTTCTCAAGGATATTCTTCTTGTCCTTCCTGATTCACTTCCTCTTAGCATCATTAAATCTTCAATTGTCTTCCTACATTAATTACTTCTAAATCCTCAACTTGACCTTATATTTGTATCTTTCATATTGTCAAGTCAACTAGGATATTTTTTTTGTAGATTGGCATGTGTGAAAGGGTACCTGTAGCATAACTACAACCTAATTAGGCCTATCAACACTTTCCAAATGTTGTTACAATAGTGGCTTCTAGTTTGTAAGGTTTACATATGTTTTATATGTCCTTAAAGGTGTTTGAATCTCACTTTAAACTATGTCTTCATGTGGGTTTTTCCATATTATGTTCAATTTACAGTTTGAAAGGCTACTAGCCTTTTCAATGGCAAACTGTTGTAATTGTATATCAGTGTTGTTTGGACACAACAAAATCACTTTATCTACTCTATACAAATCTTAATAGTTCTAAGGTGTGTTTGTATTCCATTCCATGGTAATTGTTCTCTTTTCATTCATGTTTGGGGGTATGTTCCCTTATTAGACTTTTGGAGAATCCTTATGTTTTAGTGCTTTTGAACTTAGGCAAACCTAGTGATTAGGTTCTCTACCGTGTTTGGGTTGTGATAACCTGTGATAAGTTCATTATTGATGCTTTTGATAAGTGTCCCAGCACTAAACCCTCTTTTTGGGAAATTTGAAGGATTCTAACCTTGTCTAATTTCCTATTGGCTTTCCTTTTAGAAGCTTCCACCATGCACTACTAGATCACAACCTATCTTAAGTGAACTATCAAGGATCCTTAGTTGCCTTCTTTGATGAGTCTAGAATGGGTGCTCCTACACCAGTCATCTACTTGACTGGGACATGTTTGGGAACTGACAATCTCCATTTAAACTCAAGTCTCCATTTAAAGGTGGTAATGAGCTTTTTGCTATTCTATTAAGAACATTAATATATTTCGATGAGAACTTTGAGGGATCATGCCCAGCTTGAGTATCATGGCTTCCCAAGTCCTATAAATGCAAGGCCATTGATGAATAGGAATTTCTAATTGAAACATCTATGGTGCTAGAGTGAAGTGTGTGACCAGATTCTTTTCCTACTAATGGGCCAATTTGAGGCTTCACTTCACATTGCTCCACGGACAATTCTATAGCACTTGTTACTCCTCTATCTGAAAATTTTGCATCTGTGTACATGTGCACTCTTTCCTAGTACCTATAGGTTTTGTCTCTTCATCCTAAGTAATTGGCATACCCTAGATGGCACTAAGATAACCACTTTCTTCTAAAATGTCCTTTTCTCTTAGATTAATCTCTCTATTAAGAAGGTTTTCTATAGCTTCCTTTGTATATTTAATAGATGTGATTCCTCTGTATATTAAGATTTTTTCCATAGGAATGAGAAGGCATTGGGAGTGAGGCCAACTATTGGTCATTGTATCAAAAAGGTAGTTTTTGGCCATGCCACTAATGGGAATCATTTCAATCTTATTTTCAGAATCAGTACCTCATTTTTCTTGAAAGAATAATATATATTGTTTTCAATGTCTTTGAAATATCTGTAGCTGGTAGCTAGTTTCTTATTCATTTTCTTTCAATAATCATGGGAAACAAAGGTCTCTAGTTACCTAATAGGTCCTAGGAATATTAACTAGGGTCCTAGAATAGTCCTAGATGGACCCATTTGACCTAAATATGTAAAGAGCAAAAATTGCTCAAAAGTTGCAATGTTGCTCAAAAAGTTGCTTTAGCAACTTTTGCAATTTTTGCAAAAAAATTACAAATGGAAGTTTGGGAAGTTTTAACTATCTATTCTCAGGTATATGAGCATGGGAAACATTTTTTCAAAGGTTAGAAGGTTTCTAGTCAGATTTGCATTTTTAAGCAACTTTTTCAATTTTGCACAAAAAGTGCAACTTTTGCAAAGTTCACTAGATTTCACTTCTAGGACTTGAAAAAGGTTCCAAACTATTAAAAAACAACTAAAAACACCTAATCCTAGGCTATCTTGACCAAAAACTCAAAAATACCCAATTTTGCCAAATTAGCAACTTTTGCTCATATCTTGCACAAAGTAGCCTAAGGATACATATCTTGTTCATATCTCTATCACTATTCATCATGGGATCAAACTATCTATTCTATTAGCTTTGGGTGGCCAAGTAAACCCTAGCCCCAATCTTTTCCCTTCCCATTGAGCACTCGAATGTTTTTGGGCATGTCAAATCGAAACGTCCCTAAGAGTTACTAAATGCCATAGGGTAGTGATCTTTGACGGGGCATATCTCGAAGCTCGTATGAGGTATGGATGTGATTCCACATGCTAGAGGACTATTTTGTGGAGACCTAAAATAAACTCTCTAACTTTTTGGAGATCTTACTCTATTTTGATTTTGTGACACCATTTGGGGTGATTCTGAAACTTGTAGTGTTGGCCAGTACAAAGTTGCCAACTACCAAATCTCTCTCACCATTCGTCATGGGATCAAACTATCTATTCCATTAGCTCTAGGTGGCAGGGTAAACCCTATCCCCAAGCTCATCCCATCCCTTTTAGTTCTTGAACATTCTCGGGCATGCCGAACCAAAATGTCCCTAAGAGTCACTAAATGCCATAGGGCAGCGATCTTTGATGGGGCATAACTCAGAGCTCGTGCAAGGTATGGATGTGATTCTACGTTCTATAGGACCATGTTGTAGAGACCTACAATAATCTCTCTCACTTTTTGGAGATATTACTCTGTTTTGATTTTGCAATGCCATCTCGGGTGATGCTAAAACTTGTAGTGTTGGCCAATACAAAGTTGCCAACTGCCAAATCTCCCTCACCTTTCATCGTGGGATTGAATTGTCTCTTTTGTTATCTTTAAGTGGCTAGGTAAACCCTAGCCCCAAGCTCGTCCTATCCCATTGAGCACTTGAACATTCTCAGGCATGCCAAACCAAAATATCCCTAAGAGGTACTAAATGCCATAGGGCAGCAATTTTTGATGAGGCATATCTTAGATCTCGTGCAATTTATGGATGTGATTCTAGGTGCTATGGGACCATGTTACAGAGCCTAAAATAACCTCTCTCACTTTTTAGAGATCTTGTTCTATTTTGATTTTGCGATGCCATCTCAAGTGATGTTGAATCTTGTAGTGTTGGCTAGTATAAAGTTGCCAACTGCCAAATCTCTCTCACCTTTCATTGTGGGATCAAACTATCTCTTCCATTAGCTCTAGGTGGTTGGGTAAACCCTAGCCCCAAGCTCTTCCCATCTTGTTGGGTGGTCAAACATTCTAGGGCATGTCGAATCGAAACGTCCCTAGGAGTCACTAAATGCCATAGGGCAATGATCTTTGGTGGGGCATATCTCAGAGCTCGTGCAAGGTATGGATGTAATTTTGGGTGCTACAAGACCATGTCATAGAGACCTAAAATAGCCTCTTTCACTTTTTGGAGATCTTACTCCATTTTAATTTTGCGACACCATCTCAGGTGATGCTGAAACTTGTAGTGTTGGCTAGTACAAAGTTGCCAACAGCCAAATCTCCCTCATCTTTCATTGTGGGATCAAACTGTATATTCTATTAGCTCTAGGTGGCTAGGTAAACCCTAGCCCCAAGCTTGTCCCATCTTGTTGAGCACTCAAACATTCTCGGGCATACCAAATTGTAACATCCCTAAGTCACTAAATACCATAGGGCAACAATCTTTGACAAGGCATATCTCAAAGCTCATGTGAGATATGGATGTGATTTTGGGTGCTATAGGACCATGTTGTGGAGACCTACAATAACTTCTCTCTTTTTGGAGATTTTACTCCATTTTGATTTTGCAACACCATCTTGGGTGATGCTAAAACTTGTAGTGTTGGCCAGTACAAAGTTTCCAACTGCCAAATCTCCCTCACCATTTGTCATGGGATCAAACTGTCTATTTTGTTAGCTCTGGGTCATCGAGTAAACCCTAGCCCCAAGCTCATCCCATCCATTTGAGTGCTCAAACATTCTCAAGCATGCTGAACCAAAATGTCCCTAAGAGTCACTAAATGCCATAGGGCAGTGATCTTTGACGAGGCATATCTCAAAGCTTGTGCAAGGTATGGATGCAATTCTAGGTGCTATAGGACCATGTTATGGAGACCTACAATAAACTCTCTCACTTTTTGGAGATCTTACTCTATTTTGACTTTGTGATGCCATCTTGGGTGATGCTAAAACTTGTAGTGTTGACTAGTACAAAGTTGCCAACTGCCAAATCTCCCTCACCAAATATCCTTGATACAGGTGTAATCTTGCTATACCAAACTTAGGGAATCTAACTGCATTAGTTGTCTTGACTTACATGTCTTTCATTCTTAGGTTGGATTCCTAAATACCTATCTATTATAGATCATATTCATATCCTCATAGTCATACTAGTGATTATTGTATGATCTTTTGATGTTCCTAATAATGCCCAATGGTGAAATTAGAGTCTAAATGTTTCACGTCCCTTCCAAGTAAACCATTTTGTATACTATTTTGCATTATAGGCTCATTCTAGCTTAGTCTTGTATTTTTCATATGGAGAGAACTCTCTCTTCATCTTTCATGAACATGTCTGCAAACTGTGTTCATATCTTCCCACTCTTTCTCTCAATCATGTCTTTCATTCCTTGTCAATCACATCCACTTTCTTGCTTCTTCTATACCTGTCATCACAAGGGCTTGATCATTATATCACATTTATCTTCCCTTTTGGATCTCTTATTTATCCTTTTGGACCTTACCTAGTTTCGATTCATTTTTGGGATTCAAATCAAAATCCTAGTTCATCTTGTTGGTTAAAATTACATTTTAAAATTCCACTTTCTTCTATGTAGTTCATTGACTTGTTGAGGTCTAGTCTCTAAATCTTCACTAGGAAATCTTCATTTCTCTACGTCTTCATCATTTCTACACTCCATACCAACTTCAATTCACATCTAAATCACCTTTCTACTTGATTTTACCTAATTTTAGTCTTTATCTTTCTTGATCAACTCTAATCAAACTGGGGTATTCTATCATTTCCTTATGGTCACTCTTGAGTTATAATCACATATATATCATCATGGACCTTGCTTTATCTCGATTTGATCATATCTTGCTCATTTTTGTATCCCCTTTATCTCATTTCAATTTTGATCCCAAGGGGGCAAGAATATTTTGTCATTGCTTACTTGCTGTAGCTATCTATTTCTCAAGAGCATATGCTTGATCCTTTCATTTTCTCTCAATCTATCTACTTTTCTTGGTGTTACTACTCTTCTTGATTCCTAATATTGTCTCCCTCCTAGTGTTCAGTATTGTTGCTATTAGTCTATACATTTAGGACATGCTATCTAATTTTGCATTTCATTCTTTGAAATTAGATTTCTCTATCTATTGTTGCCCACTTGGCTTCTTCATACTTTGACATAATGTGTTCCTATATCAATCACATATTAGTCAAAGAGGGTCAAATGTAATCACCCAAAAATAGTCATCTGGACTATTAGCCCCATTTTCAACATTTTGGCTCAATTTAATTATTTGCTTAGGCCAAATCTTTAAAAATCAATTTATTTGATTTTATCCTATAGTTTGACCCCTATATCCTAAGTTTATATTTAATTAAAAGTAACATGTCCCCATTTAACTAAATAAAAACACCACTTTCACCCTCTTATCCTAAATTGTACACATAAAGCATTTTCTCCAATTTAAAAATAAAATAAAAGAATTTTTGTCTCCAATGCAAAATTCAACTCTTTCTAATTGGTGGAAATAATCTTGCACATGGATCATGCTAAATTCAACCCCCATCCTTGATCATTCATCTTGTTATTTTCATCTCAACCATTCATACTTCTTGCTTCTTGTCTCATTCAAGATTCATCCTCTGTCTTAGCTCAGATTCATTCATAATAACTTAATTTCCTTTGTTATACGTTATATCACCTAGCTTAATTAAAATAGTTGTAATATGCTCATCTTGCTTAGTTTAGTTACATTCTTGCACTCCATATTAGCATAGTCCATTCTTGCATTGCATTTTTGAGACCTCCTTTGACATTTCACTATTGCTCTTATCTAAGTAATCTCCCATTGCATGGTTTAATAGCAAGGGTTGTGTCTCTAAAGCTCAGTTGAGAGCTCCTGATATGCACAAACACACACCTTTGTACTCCATGGATAGGGAGATCTAAGCAAACATTCGAGTGTTCCAATATATGGGATTTAACTTGGGAAGAAGGGTTTAGAGTATTGCACAAACTAAGTGTACAAAAAGGAGGTGTATTAATGACAGTTATTGAATTTTAAGCTAAAGGATTGATTCAAATATTCAAATTCTCATTGGGAGGTCTTGAATAACATTTTTAAAGCATAACACCTTTTAGTATCTTGATGAAGTTGATGATATTAACAAAAAATATTTTGATAAAATGACATAAGCATTAGTTTTCTAGTGTCAATAGGATGCATGGGAGGAAATTAAATATAATATTAGCATCAAGTAACATTGACATGACCACATTCAAAGGTTTAGATAAAGTATTGTATTATGATTAAGATGATACACAAAGGAAGAGTATTCATACCTTTTGATGTGGTAGCAACTGGATCATCTATTGTGTTTTTTGTCTTTTTTATTTTGTTGTATTTTTAAGTTTTAGAAAACATGTTTTGATGAACATTAATGTTATTCTTATCAATAGTAACACAACCATTGAAGTGATACTCTTAAGATAGTTCACCCATAATTGATAATGGTGAAGCACTGCAAAAACATGTGCAAAGGAAGTATACTCAATAAGGAGAATCTTATCTCTAATGTCTTTTTTGTATTAGAAATAAAAATACATTTAATATCATGCTCATCTATAGAATAAGATATATAAACATACACATTTTAATCCACTAATAAGGTCACTAACCTTTTCTTTTACATTTTGTTTACAATGCATCAGATCCATTAAAGAAATTTGAGTAACACCATTGTTTTTAAATTATTAAATGAAAGCATTGACAAGATTTCAAATGAATCAAGAGAAAAATGGGGTAATTAGAAAATATTTTTCCAAAAGGTTTGTGTGAACAAATTGTTCATTAGCTATAGTCATAAGAAAAATCACTACATATAGTTTGGAAAGTCCTAACATGAAGGATGAGGCATCTCAACATGTTATGTGATAACAATGCAAAGGATGTATAAAGAAAGGGAATTCTCAATGTCACATGTAGGAAAGGTGTACTTGTATTGAGTAAATTTAGCCACTTATTCAAAAGTGGAGGCAATTTGAAGAAAGATACTAATGGTGGGATTATAATATGTAATAGTTGGCATAGACACGTTAGATTTATTAGCAATGTTTTTTATTAAGAGGAAAAAATAGGTTTTAAGGGGACCCAAAACCCCATAAAATTCCTATAAAATACATAGAAATAAAACCCCAAAAAGGATCTGAGTTGGACATACCTGGCATCCCCACAGCTAAAATCCAATAAAAAATAGTTGACACCTATACAAACCTAGCCATCTAGAGAACACTGTAATAGAAACAAAAACTAGCATAGCCCCTATCTCTTGGTCCACTTTACCCACAAACTTATTCAATAAAACCACTAAGGCCACCATGATCTCTTGATAAATGTTGATGACACCTCTAACTGAATTTTTCATTTTTATCCATTATTGCCTTCAACTCCTCAATCCTTGTCTCAATATTTCCTTATTTTTCCTTCTTATTTCTATCTAACATGTATCCCCTCCAAGCTCTACAAACTTATAATTTTGGGCACTATAATTTAGACTAGGGTACTTGATAGAATTAAACGTATATTTCTCCATATGAAAAGAATACATGGATATCACTTTGAAAGTTTGAAGAACACCCAAAGGATAGATCAATCTTGATATCCCCCAGATCTTCCTCCAACAACTTGACACTGACTTCATTAGGATCCACTGTCTTGGGAAGGGGGAAGCATCTATGATTTACCTCTTTCTTAAGTTATCTACCAACCTCACCATCCTCATCCTATCCATTATCTTCCCAACCCTATTAGTCAAAATCTAAGGAGAAAGGTTTTGTGCTTCATAGAGTCAACATAGTCCACCAAGATAGGGGACTCTTTTTCCTTCAGCACAAAATTCTCATCTATGATCATTTTATTTTTATCATCTCTCTTCCAAATAGGAGTTTCCTCATTCTACACAAAAAGATGAGTAGGCAGAGTGGGAGCAATGTTATTTTATTAGCAAAGGGAATATGCAAAGATGTTGGAGGAGGATTGGAAAAAATGTGAAGAGGATTCAAATCTATGAAAGGTGCCGCATTATATGATGGTAGTAAAGAAGGCATGAAAGTAGGAGGAATACTTGTGGGAAGTGTCTTGTTAGGAAGACCAACACTTAGAGGATTAGAGACTTATGTAAAAGTCATCACAAGAGGTGGCACATAAGTGGAATGCAAGGATTGGAGGTTGAAATATGAATGGAAAGTTCAACCATTTTGAAAGGAGTGTATCCTAACTCTTGAGCACATTCCACTTAGCATGAGTACTAATAAGGTGAGATATTTCACACAAAACATTAATGTTGTTATAATTATGAGGAATACGCTTCTTAATAGCCTCAATAGAAATAACTATATCAAGATTTTGATTTTATTGTACAAGAAATTTTTCCAATTTATCAAATTCATGATTGATTTTATCAACTTGGAAAGGAGGAACTCTTGAGGCTTTATCTTCCTCATGGGAAGAGTGAGAAGAGTTATTCTCCATTATAGGATTAAGATCATGGGTGAATATTTTGGTATCACCACGGGTCCTAGAAAATAAAGAGGAATCATGATCAAAAGAGCCTATGAGTTAATGACTTCTTCTAACATGAATGTTATGGGTCATACTTAATATTATAAAACTCTTAAAGGTGAGATCACAAAAGGAGACTACAATGCTTGATCCAAGCACAATAAATACTTAAATAATATCAAAGTAATAAGGAGCATATAAAGTAGATATTGATGCAAAAAAATATTCCACAAGATAGCTAGACATCTAACTCTAAAATGAAAGAATAATGAAAAGAAACAATCTAACACGAGAAAGAAAGTGACACAAATTGGGTTCACCACAATGTTTAGTGAGCAAATGGAAGCACTCGATAAAATATGTAAATGTATGAATTTCACTTCACTAACACTCAAATACAAGAGAAAGAGGGGCTTCTAAACATAAATCTCAATATAACTCAAGCTAGATTAGTAAGCCCCAAATAGGATGAAGGGATGTCAATACTAAACCCAAATTATACTAAAGAAGTACATAATAAAGTCATCTTTTATGCAACTTTTATAAACCTTAAGATCTCCAGGTATAAGTCAATTTGGTTGATGTCTATCAGTAGGTTTATGGGATGAGAAACATGTTCTTGGAGCACATAAACCAAGTCAACCTACATTTTTCCAAAATATTGCAATTGATAGTTTTCATATTTTAATTTTCAATTCTAATATCCTATTCCTACATATAATAAATATGTACCATGTAATGGCAAAGTACTTTCTGTATTAGTATTATAATAAAATAATAAATATAAAATATAAAATAAATTTTCAATTAATTAAAAACTTTGTTAAAGTAAAATGTGAATTTTATAATTGATTTTAATATTTAAAAATAATATTGTATTAGAAATAATAAATCACGTTATAATATTATTCATTTGACTTTCAATTATTTATAGTATCATTTTCTAATATTTTATTTTTTATTGTTATCATTTTATTATTAAAATTATATACTACTAAATTGAATGATTATAATTCTAAACAAATTAAAATAATATGTAATATCAATCCTTATAATAAATAAGAACTCAAATTAATAGAAATCACAATTAAACTTAAATAATAATTGAAAAATAAATAATAGAATATAATCAATTTTTTAAAATATATAATAGTTATAGATGTAATAGTTTATTATATCTAAAAAAATAACTTAATAAATTAATTTAAAATAAACATTTACTATATTGCATTATAATAATTTATACATATAGCTAAAAATATGGAATGGAGAAATTGTTGCTATTATATAGATACAAATCCTAAATATGTTAGTTTTTTATTTTCTAAAAATTGCCTATATAAGAGTAAAACTTTTGTAACCAATCACATAATCAATAAATAAATTTCACAATTCATTAACTTAAAAAATGTGCATGTAAACTATAAAAAGGTATTAAATTTTGTACATATTTAATTTAAATTCATAGAGATTGGTCCGAAAAGAATTATTTAATAACTAGTTAAGAGGAACAATCCAAAAGGTGATGCAATAGTACTTAGCCTATCAGCAAGTACTAAAAATGATATTCCTTGAGGGGAGGGGTTTTCTCAATTAAGACTCCATATAGGAATTAACCTTGAAAGAGATAGGTACACAAAAATATGTAAAAAGGTAAGAAAAATGTAAGCATTCACCTTACTTGATGAAACCCTTGTCAATAAGGATTATAGAATGCTTGAATGTTGTTGATGTTGAATCTTCAATAAAGTTTGTAGAAAATCTCCACAAATGCAATAGACCATACCAATACTAAATTATGGAGCTATGGATGTAGATGTGCACAAAGGAAGAAGATAATGATGAATGCAACAATGTGCATCTATTCCCTTGATGGCCAACAAAATACTAGATGTTAAAGATAGAATGCTCACAAAGGATCCTTGAATCTTGAGAATACCTTGAATGATTGATAAATGTTTGAATGCCTTATGAAATCTACTATAAGAATGCATGAATTTGCATTTGTTGATTTCTCTATATGCTTGTGGATTTCTAGTAGATATAAAAATGAGATTCCTTTAATACTATTTTTTCGGATAAAAAATAAAGAAATCCAATGGGGTCACCCGATTTTAAAATTTGAATCTCTAAGACAAAATTGGCCCTAGGACCAAAATTAAATGGGGTACAGGTTGACTTAGCTGACCTATACCATTATAGGTTGGTTGACCTATACCATTATAGTATAGGTCAAGTCAATTGACCTATATACCAAGGTTATCCTAAGAAGGGATAACCTCGAGGTCTTAGAGACTACATATATGAAACTAGAAAAGAGGGGATTACTGAGCATTAGTAACGATAAATTGAGCACAAATGTGTGCATGGTTCATGAAATTGATATTGGGTGGGAGCTAACAAGTCTTAAGTGATTGGTTCTTCCATTTTAAGATCGTACACTATCTATCCAAATGTTCAAAAAATGTTATCTCATATGACAAGTTGGAAACCAGGTGAAAGTATGCATGAGATAGGTTTGACAAAAGGAGAGTATAAGTCTCCTACCCATTTAAGGTGAAATAAAAGTAGAAAGTCCCAAAATATAAAATTAATAATTATGAATGCATCAACCTAGAAAGAGTATTATGCTAGTCAATTTAGTACTTATCATATTTACACAATTACTTGAAATTTTCTATAATTAATATTCAACAACCTTCCTTAGGTCTTAAAAAAATTCATATAAAAATGCCATGCTACTAGATTGAATTTGTTTCCAAGGGTGGAGAAATTATTTTTGTTCGTTGATTTTATGAAGAACAAAGGAAATCTTTCATAATTATTTTAAAAACTTGCATGCAATAATGAGAACACAAAAATAATTAATTGTTGTAGTGTTTTGGAAGAGTATAATTTATATCTTTGATGTATTAGTGGGAGAATT
Source organism: Cupressus sempervirens (assembly GCA_028749045.1). Classification (NCBI taxonomy): domain Eukaryota; kingdom Viridiplantae; phylum Streptophyta; class Pinopsida; order Cupressales; family Cupressaceae; genus Cupressus; species Cupressus sempervirens. The sequence continues at coordinate 661,468,086 of CM053785.1, read as the reverse complement.
ACTTTTTAATATGATTCATAAAAGACATTATATACAAACTGAAAATTATAGACCTTCTTAATGAATAAATAGTTTTTATCACTTCAAAAAATATGTTTTATATACATTTTTCTATATACCATTATGTATTTTATAAATTAATATAATTATTTATACTATTAGTTGTTTATTTAAAAAATAATTTCATAGTATCATTATAGCAAGAAAATATATTAAAACAAGTAAATCTATTTAGATGGTCAATGCAATTATCATTATTTTCCACTTGTAAGGTTTAATCAAGACATTAAACTACAAAATGACCATTAGAAGAATTAAACTAGCTAGGCCTTTAGATCTCCCAAACTTATTTCATAGACTCTAAAGACACATAGAACTAGCTAGACCATGAGAGCTCTCGTACTTGTTTCACAAAACTCCAAAAGTTGCATAGTCTTGAAGGTTAATAGATATCGGTCATGAAAGAATATGATAGTCAATCCAATAGACTAATACAAAATACTTTCTACTACTAATGAATGCTATGGAATAGAGAAGCCCATATATGATCACAAGTCCATATCAAGTGAGAGACAAGGTCCCTCTACATTAATATAACCAATAAGAGGCCAAGCATGATATAGCGTATTAAGAGAAGAAGATGTAGCAACCAACGCATGCACCCAATAGATGATACAATGGATTACTCAGATTAGAACTAATATTGACTACTTAAGTATGTAGGAATATGTGTTAAAAGTTTGAAAGCTTGTGGGCTCTGTCCGATATTCACGGATGTGCACCTACCATTTTCAGCCTTTACATAATGTCAGAACTTCTCCTATGTTTACAAAATTAATCTGTTTTGTTCTGAAAACAGACCATCAAGTCAATAAAATCTTAATTCAACTATTGAAGGACAGTAGGAATCTGCCTAGATGTTGTCTGCTAATGCAGAATGAGCATCATAGGAAAAATAGTTGACTTATAGCTTATATATCACCGTGTAAATAGCGCCTTCATTTCAACGTAGGAATCTACAATTTAAAAGCCTTTGAACTTTACTGATTGACCTTAAACAACCCTAAAAACGTGAATAATATTCGACCATACATGGCTGCTATGAATGCGGAGCAACAACCAATCCTACAAAGAAATAATCTGCCAATATGATGAAGTCTGAAATCGTGGAATTATATCATGTTGTTTTCTCCTTTGGAAGTACTCTAACGATAATATTGCTAGCATTGACTACTGACCCGACGAAATAAATCGTGTTGTTTTCTCCTTTGGAAGTGTTCTTGCTTGTATTGACTACCGCCCTGAAGAATTCAGTAGTTCTAGGTCAGAGAAACACGCCTGGTAAAAGTTGTTGTTCATTGGCACTCCATCAAAGACCTTAAAACTTCATTATTTCTAGGCGTTATCGACCTAAGTCATTGAATTCCGATGGTTTAGCTTTCCAAGCATAAATAAATCGTCTTAGAGGATTGTATCAACTTTCATCAAGGCTATTTTGCAGTTTATTTTGAAATTTGGAGAGCATTTGAGATGAAAATCGGGCGAGATGGTGAGAGGGTTAGATAGTTTTATTAGAATTCTCTTGAATATATTTTTTAGACTGAGATTTCATTTGAGTTTGATATTATTTATATAATAATTTGGGTTTTATTGATTTAAGTGGGGAAGGGTTCTGATTTATTATGGAGACCATACAAATAAAAGCATATTATGAATTTGAATTCTTGTAGGGTGTTTCCTTATTGGGATAGTATGATTCAAAGGCAATGATCTAGGATCAAGATGAGGTGGAAGGGAGATGATAAGACTTTGAAGAAATCTAATGGGCAGGAGGAGGTGTTTTGGAGCCCATCGTAATCCAGGTGGATTAAAATAAATTTTGATGGTTCCTCTAAAGGAAATGCTAGGGTATCAGGGTAGGGGATATTGCAAGGAATTCAATAGGAGAGATTGTAGCAATGGCAGCTATCAGATTACAAGAGGGAACAAATAATGTGGAGGAGGTGCAAGCTTCTTTGCTCACAGTAAGATAGGGGTGTAAACTTGGGGTACATAATATACATCTAGAGGGAGATTCAAAAATAATTGTGGAAGCATTGAAGATGAATCATTCTTAGACTTGGTATATTCAAAATCTAATCAGTGAAGTTGTAGGGGAATTGAAGAAATTCACACTTTATAGTAGAAGTCATATTCTTAGAGAGGGCAATATGGAGGCATATAAATTAGAAAATTGCCCAACTATATCATGTAAAAATATTGGGGAGGAAGTGTTTGAGGACTTTAGATATTTGAATTTTGATCAAGTAGTGTAAGGGATTCAATAAGTTTTTAAAATATTGACCAAGTCAAGCATGTTGAATCATTAAGTAAAGATGACAAAAGGGATAGCATTTTAAATTAATTTAACCTTTTGAATGTGTGTATTGGGTAGATGCAATAAGTGAGTAGCATATTGAATATTGTTGGGAATTTGAGGAATGAAATCGACAAATGGATTTGATTAGATTGTTTCCATGCATGGAGAGAAAGTGTGTGAAGCAAGCCATCCGAATTATAATGACATATCAAGAAGGTGGTTTTCATTTTTGAGATGGTGGTTAGTAGTGGGAGCTAGTAAGAAAGAAAGGTTTGTGTTGAAAGTGCAAAAATGAAGGCCTTGATCAATGTGGATTTAGATAAACAAATTAAGTTTTTTAAAGACTTGGCTAGTAGGGAGTGTGTGAAGGGATTGTTGAAGGTGAAAATAGAAGAGATGATCTTTTCTATTATTGGTGTTCTAGCTGAGTAGTTCTAAGAGAAGTGAATCAAATGACTCACAAATCTAGATGTCATTGCCATTTTTGTAGCATAAGGGTTGGAGTTAAATGAAAGCACACAAGAGGTGGGAAGGATTACTAGGGCCTTTTTCAAAAGAGATATGCTTAGAGAGCTCAACTCAATCTTAGAGTGGGTGATTCTAAGTGTGGGAGCTACCTTGAGTGGATGTTTTGAACATGAACATGAAGGAAGACATTTTGGGTATGTGTCATTTCTGAGATGGGGGGTGAAAGTGGATAAACCAATCTTGTATCATAATGCAATGACAACATGCCAACAAGTGAAGCTTGAACTAGAGAGGTTTGAGCTAATTGAGCATGAAGGGCCTCAAGTTGTGGTCTAGAATGTGCCCTGTCGCAAGAGAAGCTACCATAGAAGGAGAATTGCAAGTGTGATCATTTGAAGTGGGGTGGGGTGGTCTTTTTGGTACCTTTTTGATGATTTTTCAGCTTTAATGGTGGATTAAGTGGAAGATAACATCATTGTTCTAAAATAGGTTTGTGAAGCTATGAGCCCATGGAGATGTTGCGTTAAAGGGGAGAAGGTATGCAATCATTTCTAGGCCATTTTGGATTAACCAGAAAAGGTTGAAATGATAGTCGAAGGATGGTATAGATCCTAGTAAAAAAAATTATTTCCTTGGATTCAATCTAACATTTTGGGTGGCAGTGGTTTGAAAATTTGTAGGTGCTATATTTGGTTTAACCAGTACCAAGGATAGTGGTTTTTGAAAAATATTTGTGATAAAAATATGATGTATTTTTTAGAATTATAAGGTCGCTAAGATAGCACAAAAGAAGAAAGTTTGTGGATAGGTACTTTAGTCTCTAAATGTGGAAGCTAGAAATGAATTTTACTTGTATGGAAGTTTAAACAATGTTGTAATCTTTATTTTAATAATAAAATCTACCTATTACAAACCCAAAAAAAAATTATTAAGAAAATAAAATAATTAAATTATGTAAAAAAAATTTGAACAATACTGTCAATAGTAATTTTCTTTCAAGACATCAATACAACAATGCGCTTTGGAAGACTATTAAGTGTTTTGGGATTGCTAAGCATATCATGGGTACGAATGGCTACAATCTTGAGCTCTCTTTGAATATTGTTGATTCTCAAGATGAAGGCAAGGTCATGGTGGGTTGTGTTTCCATTGTAATTATGTTGGAGTCCATTTTTTCCATTATGAGGCTGAGCACGATAGGTGTGAAGATCCCAAGGAACACAAAAATGTCCTTCAAAGAGGCTTTGGGGTGCTTTCTTGACCCAGGTGAGAAATTTCCTAGACTTCGTCATAGTTTCAACAAAAAGAAGATGGATGGAGTTGCCAAGCCTAGTGAAGGTGTTCATTCAATTCATTACTTACAAAAGAAGGTATAAAAGGTTTCATTCCCACATTTTCCCCATGTTAAATCATTTTTAGAGCAATGAAGATTTTTGTTTCCCATTTTGGATATACTCTTCTCTTTCATTATTTGTGAAAAACTATAAAGTTAAAGGCTCCCTACTCAAATACCAAGGTTTTTTATTTAGACTCTATGAACTTGATTGGAATCTGACCCTCTAGTCCTCCCCTCATCTTATTCTTGAGCTGAATAAGCAAGCTTTTAATGTCATTTCTCCCTCCCTAGGGCAAGCTCACATCCCATGAACTCCTAAGACCTCCTTAGGTTTAATTGTTAGAATTATGGCCCCTATAAAGACAAAAACAAAAAAGATGACCTCCCTGAGACCTAGGATGAAATGGTGATTGTTTCACATAACTCGGAGAAGAGTTCTTCCTTGGCTACAAAGACTAATTGGACCTAGATAACACTTATCTATTCGTTAAGCCCCTTCTATGGGTTCCATCATATACCTGCCCTCCCCAACTATAGAATTAAGCTACATGGAAGATCCTCAAGTGTCAATGGAACCCTTTCCTAGTCAAGTTTCAAAAAAATAGGACGATACAATTGACTTAGATTTTCTCACCCTACATTCGAAAAGAATGGTCTATTTCTATAGTAGGTTGAAAGAGGTGGTTTGGTGGCTCTTGTTCCAAATGCACAGTACACATAAAAAGATCAATAGGTTAGAAGCCATTGTGGAGGTAAATTAGAAATCAATGGATGGGATGTCAAATCATGGGGATGAGGTGTGGTGGAATTTTAGCAAGGAGTTAGGTAGTAAGCTTCAAAATTGGGAGAAAATGGATGAGTGGGTGAAGGAAACGAAGAACAAAGTTCTATTGGAGGAAGAGAGAGATGAAATGCTCAAGGTCATGATTTATGTTAAGAAAACTTAGGTCTAGCTTGGAGAAAAAAGTAATAATTTCGTCTCCCAAAATAACTTTGGTTCAAACTAAATTAGAGAAGGACATTGGCAGTCTAAAGGACGAGCTAGAGGAAAAATATTCAAAGAGGAAGCGCAACTTGAGGAGAATCCAAAAAAGAAGGAAGGCTTTCCTGAGGCCTCTCAAGGGTTGAGTGAGACTAGGCCTTTCCATTCCCCCAAGGTCTCCTTGTTGGGTCAGCTCAAGGAGCTACAAAGGTGATGGGTTAGGTCATGTTCTAAATTGCCTCTAGGTGGTGTGTATCGGGTCCCTATTTGTGTATTGGTTCTTGATGGTGTTGGTTGCTAGTTTAATTTGGTGTGGTTATTTTAATTTCTAGGCTTGGTGCAAGAGGTGGTTTCTAATATTTTTATTTTTATTTTTATTTTATTTTTTTGGTGGGGGGTGTTGTTGGTAGCAGTGTGGTCCAATTATTGGGGCCTTTTTTGGTGGTGGATGGTGTTTTCTTTGGTACTTGCCTGGTTATTTTCCTTGAGTTTTTTGTTATTCCTTTTTTGTATTTTTTTTGTTCTAGTTTGGGTTATTTCTACTAGGTGTCACTTCTCATGACCTTATTTCTTTTGTCTATGGACTTGATGTTTTTTTTATGTAATGGGTTTGGGCCCTTCCCACTTTACTTAATCAAAATAGTTTAAAACCAACTAAAAATAGTACAACACACAACAATTTAGCATACAACTCTATATTAAAGTCAAAACCCTACAACCAAATCATGGAGGTTTAACAAAGTCATTTAAGGAATTTTAATTGATTGTAGTCTTGGGATCTCCTTTCTATAATTAACTAGACTATAGTATTAGCATGAATGCTAATGATACTACATTTTGGGATTATCCTAAGCATTATAGAGTATTGATATGTTGTATTCATGATTGTATTTGTCATTGATGTCAACATAGTAGTAATTCTCTTAAGACTGGAAGAATAGAAGTCAGAAATCTTAGTATGCGTAGAAACTGAGGAAGTTTTAGATGATGCATAGTGGAGAACATGCTCTTGAGGTTGTCTTGATGATGTGGATAAAAGGACTAAGTTTGATTCAATGTTATATGGAAGTTACACTTGTTTTTACTAGAAGCAGTGCAGAAACAAAGCATAGGAAAATAAAGTTATGATGATCTATCAATATCTTTCATCTAAGATGTAATGATGGTGATGCGCAAATAAAAATGATAGAGGATGATCATGTGGTGATGCCAGCATGTGGGCAAGACATAGTTTCACATGTATGAATTTTTGTATAGATTGTGAGTCGATAGTGTTGTTACAATTGTGAATTAATATTTTATCTTATTTTCATTAATTGGGAAAGCCTCAAGGCTGACTCAAGGAATTATTATGAAGAAATGGTATAAAGGAAAATTATTTTCCTTATTTCTAAGAAGAATTGGATTTAGAGGATCAAGTGGAATGTGAATTATTAGTGCATAGTGCAAGGAGCAGAATGCTTGTTGAATGCATGTAAGCAATCCTAGAGATCTAGTTACAAGATTTGAAGTAGCAGAAGTCTGGTTAATAGGACAGAGATAGACTAAAGAAGTATGTTTTAGTTTTATTATTCTACAAAGAATAATATAGAGATCATTTGGATAGTGGGTTCTTTAATCTCAACCTTGAAGTTGTTTGGGCAATGAGTCTAGTTATCTTCCACAACTCCTAACATGGTTGGAATCTCTTAATAGTGATTCAAAGTCTCCTAATAGGGATTCATATGTATTGAATGTTGTAACAGACTCCCAACATGGTCTATCCTCTAACAAGGAATATTTATATTAGTACATCATCTTGTGGTTACCATCCCTACCAAAGCTTTCCCCCTAATCAAGGGTTTCCCTAGTTAACATATCTAGTGCTAATTGTGTATGAGTATCTTGTTGTCATTCCGGTTTATATTACTCACATGGTTAAGTTTGTTTAAGGTTAATGTTTGTGATGATAGTTGGATAACTAGTTTGCCCCCACTGCACCCACCACCCCCCCCCCCCCCCCCCCCCCAATAATATCAGTGGACTATATATTCTAACAATTGACATCAAAGCATCAAGTCCTTGAGAGATCAATGACGAGTTATTTCAAAAAAGATAGTCCTGAATTTGATGGAGGAAATTTTAACACCAAAAAGATGGAGCTTTTTGGTGAGAGATCAACATTATGTATAGAATTGAGCATTGAGTTTCTAGATAGAAGCACAAGCAAAGATAGATCCAGATCCAAAGAAGACCTAGAGATCAAAGAAGTTATTGATCTTCTTATGAAAAGAGAGAAAGAAGATATGGAAATTTTTTCTTGTTGGACATGTAAAGAGTTTGCTCATTTTTCGTCTAGATGTCCTAAAAGAGTAAGAAAGTCTAGAAAGAGTTCACTTTCTTATTAAGATGAAGAATTTAAAGCAAGTATGGAAATATTCTTGAATGATTGTGATGAACCCGAATTGGTTAGGGAAGAGAAAGTAGTACAAGAGATAGCTTTGGTAACTATTATTGATGAAGAAGAAGAGGATAATTCTAGAATTGTTACACAAAATATTGAAGTTCTTTTTGAGACTAATAAGGATTTGTAGAATGATGTTTTTTTTTAGCATAAAGAAGATTAGATATCTGAACCTTGGGAAGAGATCAGAGTTGAGATGTCACCTCCTACTTCCAGCAGAAACATGACAAAGAATCACCCACCAGAGTAGATAATTGGGAGCAAGGATAAAGGTGCGATGACAAGGAATAGAGTGAATGAGGAATTGTGTCTATTTTCTCAAGTGGAACCTAATAGAATAGATGAGGCATGTAAGGATGATCACTAGATGCAAGCTATGAAAGAAGAACTAGATCAAATTGTGAAAAACAAGACATGGGAATTAGTTCCCAGACCTAAAGACAAGAATGTGATAGGAACCAAATGGGTATTCGGAAATAAGATGAATGAGCAAGGAGAAGTTGTGAGAAACAAGGCCAGAGTTTTTTGAAAAGGTTACTTATAGCAAGAAGGCATAGATTATGATGAAACCTATGCAGCCATGGAAAGAATGGAAGTAGTAAGGATGTTCTTGGCTTATGTAGCAAGCAAGAGTTTCAAGGTTTATCAAATGGATGTCAAGTTAGATTTTCTAAATGGAGAACTTGAAGAAGAAGTCTACATTTAGCAACCCAATGGATTCCCTCTAACAAAAGATAAAGATTTTGTATGTAGACTAAAGAAAGCATTGTATGGTCTGAAGCAAGAACCTAGAACCTAGTATGCAAGGTTGGATAGGTATTTATCAAAGCTCAACAAATGGTAATTTATATTTGAGGAAAATTGATGATGGTCTATTTATCATTGTAATATTTGTGGAAAACATAATGTTTGGAGGAAATGATGAAGAAGGTGATAAGTTTGCTGAAGAGATGAAAAATGAATTAGAAATGAGCATGATAGGAGAAATGAAGTTTTTCCTAGGATTGCAGATTACGCAGAACAAAGATGGGATATTTATTTCGCAAACTAAATATTTGAAAGATTTTTTGAAAAGATTTGGTTTAGAAAGTTGCAAACTTGTTGGTACACCCATGATAATGAGTCAAAGTTTATCCAGTAAAGATGAGACACCTACAGTTGAGCAGAACAAAGTATAGATCTATGATTGGAGGATTGCAATATCTAACTCACACTAGACCAGAAATAGAAAATGCATTTGTGATTGTATCAAGATTTCAAGCTTATCCAAAAGAGTATCATTATGTTGTATTCAGATATTTGAAGGGTACATTTGATTATGGAATATGGTATGATAGATCAAGCAATTTCATATTGTACACCTATACTAATGCAAATTGGGTAGGAAGTATAGATGATAGAAAGAGCACTAGTGGTGGAGCATTCTTTCTTCGAGGAAAATTGGTTTCTTGGTTAAGCAAGAAACAGGATTGTATATCTTAGAGTACAAAAAAGGTAGAGTATGTTGTAGCAGCAAATAACTGTAATCAAGTTATGTAGATGAAAAAAAATTTGAAGGATATTGGAATTGAGTTTACACAACCTATTATCATTTACTATGATTACACAAGTAGAGTAAGTATGTCTAAGAATCTAGTATTGCATTCTAAGAAAAAGAACTTATCCATAAAGTGTCATGTTTTGAGAGAGAAGGTAGCAGAGAAAGAAATAAGGTTGGAGTATGTAAGCACTAAATATCAGATTGCAAATATATTTACAAAGCCTTTTCCTAAATATACTTCTGAGTACCTAAGAGGTATGCTAGGGGTTATGCCCCTACCTACTTCAGAGTAGTTGATGCAAGGAGTGCACCAATCCAGTGGCATAGAGCACTATGGTTAGACTACATTGAATGTTGATGCTTCTTATATGGGGGAATATTTGATATGTACTGAGTCATGAAGGACTCTTGGTAATTGGTATTTGGTATGGAATAGTGTCTTTGTACACTCGAGCTGGTTGATAATTTGATCAATTGATTAGCAATTTGTATGTAACAATTGGTATTTTTGATTGAAACCTTTGACATTGATGTTAATGGGAGAGAGAAAGTACATGAAAAATATATTGAGAGAATGTACATAAGGAATGAGAAGAGAACCACCTGTTGAGATGGTAATGGGGGAGAGTTATCTCTTTAGAAAGATTTAGAAAGTTTCATGTAAGTGCACAGAAGCAAATGCAAGTGCGCAGAAGGAAATGTAAGTGTGGAATCAAAAGTCTAAGTGCGTAGATGCAGTTAGAAAGTATTGTAATTTGTTTATTGTGAAAAATTGTTTCTGATCCTAAAAGAAGAAGAAGAGCAATACATTGTTATAGAATATTTTAGATTGATGAAGAGGATTTGAGAAGATGACAGCAATAAAGTATAATTTGGTATTCTTGGAACTTTGATGTTTTCATCAATGCCAAAGGGAGATAGTGTTAGCATGAATGTTGATGATACTACATTGGGGACGTATCCTAAGCATTATAGAGTATTGATATGTTGCATTCATGTTGTATTTTTCATTGATGTCCACATAGCAATAATTATGTTAAGACTAGAAGAATAGTAATCAGTAATCTTAGTATGCGTAGAAGCTGGGGAAGTTTTAGATGATGCATAGTGGAGGACATGTTCCTAAGGTTGTCTTGATGATGTGGATAAAAGGACTAAGTTTTATTCAATTTTGTATGGAAGTTACACTTATTTTACTAGAAGTGGTGTGGAAATAGAGCATTGGAAAATAGAGTTCTGATGATCTATCACTATCTTTTATCTAAGATGTAATGATGGTGATGTACAGATAATAGTAATAGAGGATGATCATGTGGTGATGCCAGCATGTGCACAAGATGTAGTTTCACACATATGAATTTTTGTATAGATTGTGAGCCAACAATATTGTTATAATTATTAATTAATTAATTAATTATCTTATTTTAATTAATTTGGAAAGCCTCAAGGCCAACTCAAGGAATTATTATGAAGATATGGTATTAAGGATTTTTTTTCCTTATTAGTGAGAAGACTTGGAATTAGAGGATCAAGTGGAATGTGAAGTATTAGTTCATAGTTCAAGAAGGAGCAAAATGCTTGTTGAATGCATGTAAGCGATCCAAGGGATCATTGGATGAGTAGTATGAGATCTAGTTACAAGATCTAAAGGAGCATAAGTCTGGTTGACATATTAGAGACAGAGGAAGGAAGTACATTTCAATTCTATTATTTTGCAAGGAATAATATAGAGATCATTTGGACAGTGGGTTCTTTGATGTTAACTTTGAATTTGTTTAGGCAGTGGGTCTAGCTGTTTGGCACAACTCCTAATAGGGTTGGAATCTCTTAAAAGGGATTCAAAGTCTCCTAATAGGGACTCATGTGTACCTAATGTTGTAATAGACTCCTAACAAAGTTTATCGTCTAACAAGGAATATTTATATTAGTACATCATCTTGTGGGTACCATCCCCACTGAGGTTTTCCCTCTGATCAAGGGTTTCCCTAGTTAACATATCTAGTGTTAGTACCACAAAGAACTAGCACACCCATAGATAAAACCGAAAAAAATTCCAACAACAAGCAACTAGAAAAGCAAAAAAAAGGTAGAGGAATGGGACAACTCAAACTAGATCTAAAGATCAACTCCTTGACCTTTTCTTTCAACTTTGCCTAAATTTCTTTGATTCTGCCTACAACTTGATATTTTTCTTCTCAGGCATAGGACCCACCTTCTACTTCTTATGCATACTTTCTCCCATATGTTTGTTAGGCTATAGAAATCCATCATGAATTAGGCTCCTCATGATCTAGTACAAGCATTGAACCCACTTCCTAGTTGACATTTCCATGAGTCTATTTAGGCATTCGACAATAACTTTCATTAACCCTTGACAACTGGCTAGGACATATTTTACCACATTGTCCATTTATGAATTTTCCCTTTAGCTCTTTGACCAAATTCTTTTCATAATTATTAACCATAATCTGATCCTTCATTCTCTTTTTCCCTTCCTTCTTTGAAGCTCTTCCACTTTAGTCTATTAGGATTTTTTTCAAGATGAGGTTTTTGAAATAATAAAAAGGCCATTTCTCCAACCTAAAGTAGTACAGAGAAATGACTTTTGTAGTTTAAAGAACCTCACACTATAAATCAAAACTAACATCCCTAAGGTCCTCCTCTAAAAGCTTAAAATTAACTTCATGAGAGTAACGAATATTGAGCATAGGAATATGAATATCTCAATTCTCCTTTTCCTTTACCCCTTTCTCCTTCACTTTCTCAACCTAATTAGAACCCTCGACCATTTTTTCAACCTAAAGTCTAAGGAGACATATGTGTATTGTGATCAAGGGACTCATCAAAATCCACTAGCCTAAGGGCCTCTTTTCTTCCTTAATGTTCTCCTATTGATTACATGCTTCTCTACTTCACTATTCATGATACATGAAGGAACTTCCTTCTACACAAAACATGGGGAATGGGGAGAGGGAGGGACATTAGAGGGTTTAAACAACCTTTCTAGAGACCCATACGATTGTTCACTCTCTCTAATTTGTCTTGTTTCTAGACTTAACTTCCCATATTCATCTAAAATATCCTTATTTCTCTCATATTCACTTTCCCCTTTTGACTTAGTGGCAAGATTAATATAATTCACTAGCCTTTTCTCTATCTTAGTTAACCCAAGTATGGAAGTGTCAAGTCCAACAATAATTATTTTCCCTTTTCCTTTGTTTCTTTCTAAGCCATCAATTTTTTTCCTTCTTCTTGAAAAAACTCAATGGAATGGGGTCTATAACATTGTTCTTGATACAACTACAAACCAAATGCATAATCCCCTCATGAAGAATTGACTTATTGGGTTTCTCCATGTAAGATTTGATTCTTTGAGAAGAGAAGAGAGGAGGTAGAAAAGGAAAGAGATCCTGTTTTTATCCCCAAAGTGGTTGAGTAAAACAAAATAATAAGTGTGGGCTTTGTCATAATGCCCATCCCATCATATATTCCATCACCACCACTAGAATTTTTTTCCATAGAATTTTAATAGATGATACTACATACACCCCATCCTTCACCTTAACCAATTTCCTATCCTCTTTTTTTAAGGAAATAAACTAACTGAAAGACCAGAGATTTTCCTATCCCAATGGAAATGCTTACCTTTAGGCTCAAACTTGTAATGTTAGACATAATATCAATAGTTAGCTACAAATTTCCTCCTCCCAAAGTCACCATACCAGCTTCCCAACCATTGAGGAATAGGTCCCTAATATTTGGCTTTGTAACTTTCATTCTCTCTATGTAGGGCACTAGACCCCCACTTTCAAGTTTCTCTTGAACCTCCTTTTCTTTCCTATATTTATAACACCTCCCAAGATCTCTTCTTTTTAGATTTCCTCCCACTTTACCAATTACAAAGATAAATACCTTTTGCTTCACTTTGTAACAAACTTAAACAAAATGAGAAAGAGACAAGCAATTAATACTCAAAAAATGTATACTACACTCATTAATTTGAAACTAGAGCTCATAAAAGTACCATAACCATGATCTTTAGTTTCCCAAAGTTCTCCCATCATGAATACCAAGATTTGAAAAATCAAAATATTTAACTTTTTTCTTGTCATGATTAATCAATGAATATAAATTATGATAAGCTAACACCTCATAATTATTTAATTACATTTGATTAATTAATTAAATATCTAATCATCCTCTCTTCTACCATTACAACCTCTATAATCTCTTGCTTTCCCTCCAATCCTAGCCTAATCACTCCCTAAACATTTTTATAACCTTAATCGTGAGGATTAGAAAATCCATGCCCAAACCCAAGTCAACTCTTGTCACATTCTCTACAATCCCTTACCATATGCATTCAAGTCTTCCTTAAATTCTCTTCCACATCCTTTAGATCTTTGTCCCTCCTCACAATTTTGGAATTCCTTAGAATAATTGAGGGGGGGAGTGAATCAGTTTTCCAAGGTCTAGATGTACAAATAAAACTTTTCAGTGCTCAACAGATCAATATCCAAAAAACCACAATATGCATGCATCCATTAGATCATACAATACCATAACTTAGTAGGTTATTATTTTAGGTCAAAATAACTTTGAAGAAATGTAAACATGAAATACCATAAGCACGTAGTCACACAATTTGATACAATGATTTTATGTGGAAACCCATTTTGGGAAAAACCACCAATAACATGCTACCCAATTTCACTATTCTAAAGTGATGCCTTGTGAAAAGCCAACCCTATTAAAGGTTACAATACACACTATTAAATATGGCCCGGTTAAAGGATTTCAATCACCATGTTAGGAGCAACCCTTGTTAGAGGAATTTAGAACATTCCATTAGAATATCACTTGCTTAAAGGATTTACAAATTACTGTTAGCTCAACCTTTATCTATAGGATTTTATCCACATTGTAATAGTTGTTAGAAAGCAATAGCAGGACTTGATCTAATAAAAACTTAAAACTCACTTGCAAATTATAGATCTCTAGTTTGGTCCTCCATTGTTTTGGACATTCATACTCTTTAGCTCCAATATCTTGTTCACCCTTCAACCATTTATCCCCTTAAGCCTTCTTGATTTGTATGCCAATTGCAGTCTCTTATGTTCAATCACTAGATGAAGAAACACCCTAGACTTCTTGTCTTCCTTAGGTTCTTGCACATGAAAAATGGTTCTTTTGGCTTACTATCTCTATAAATAGCTCAAATTTAGATCTTTTGTCACTTCACCACAATTGTCCATTCTTTGGTTAGGTAAGATTCAATAAAAGATACCCACTTTTCCATTTCAGTTCCTCTAGAAACTTCCTCTATAATCTTCCTTGAATTTGCCTCAAAATGGTTTACCTTAAGTTTTGTGCCACCAGCTCGTCATAGAAATCTTCCACATACTTCACACAATTCAAGAAATCAAGGCTCAAATTCATCAAATCTCCAATTTGACACTATTTGTTGTCACTTGGCATCTATATTATTTTGTCACTCAGCCAACACTAGTTCACTCGAAAAACACTAAATTTTACTCATGCTCAGCACCAAATAAACTTTACTCAACATATACTAACTTTCACTCAGCTTGCACTATTTGTCTTCTTTTTTTGGCACCTATTGATTTTCACTTGGCTTCTACTATTTTTTGCTTGGCTTGCACTATTTTCTTGGCAAGGTTTGGTAGAAAATTTTGTTTACTTGATCTTCTTCCAGTCTTTGCTTGAGTAATCTTTCATTACAAACTTTAAGTAGATAAAAAATGCACTATAGTATCAATGTTTTACTTGGTCTTATTGCTCCTTTAATACACTATATAACTCAACCTTTCTCTAGGTCCTCTTGTTATCTCCTCTTTTTAGATTCTCTTCATCAATCAGCCACACAAATCCATTGTTGTCTCATCTTCTTTCTTATGTTATTAGCTTTTGCCTTCTTTTCATCTTCAATTCTTCCAATATTCATATAGTTCTTAGCAAGATGACCAAGTTCTATATAGATAAAACATCTTCTGGTGGTGTCTCTTGTCCTCATGTGATGTTTTACACAATTCATTCCAATGTGTCCAAATTCTCTACAGAAATGACATCTACACCAAGTGTTATAGTCCTAACCAAATATAGCTTTTACAATCTATTATGTTGGGTTCAATATCTTAGTTTTGCATTTTGAGGATCTGTTCCCATGCTTCTTGCATTTGTGACATTTTCCTTCAAATTTAGGTTTCTCTTTGCATTCATTAGCTCTATTACCATGTTGATTGCAATTTTAGCATTTCCATTGAATTTAGTGTTGAGCTATCATTTTGCACGATGCTAAATGACAGGAATCCTTTTGAACTCCTCTCTTGAAAATCTAATCTGAGGATCAACTCCAAGGTTCCAGGTGATCTTGCAACCTACTAAAATCTGCTCAGTTGAAGATAAATGTGATTGTTCATGAGGAGGCCTTTACTAGTTCTAAAATGATTCAGATAAGATGAATGATCTGAAAGAATTGATTAATATCAATTCTACACAACCCAAGAACCTCTTAGCTAATAACCTATCACAAAAGAAGAATAATGGAGATAGAAGAAAAGTTGCTCTCAAAATGTGAAAAATGCATAAGAGATCATGAAAAAATTACAAGGCTCAACCTTATAAAGGTGAGATAGAAACCCTAAACTAAAAAGCTAGGTTGCACATTATTAATTAATAATTAATTAATAATGCACCTAAATGAAGCTTAAGTAACTAGAGTAATAGAAACTTATATAATTAAATCAATATGATTTAATTAATAAGTATAAATGAAAAAATACTCTAATACCCCCCCTTAAGCTGAAAGTAAGGAGTAAGCTTACCTAGCAAAGAAAAGCTATGAAAGAAAAAAAAACAAGTGGGTCCCGGCAAGAAGGCCTGATCAGGTACCCAGTACAAGGAAATCTCTATAAACTGGAGTAAAGGAGAAAACCCAGTGGGAAAAACCCTTCTCCAAAAAGAGATGAAATGACTTCAAGGGACTCTCTCAAAGCCATAAGTACAATGCGTGACTTCAACCCCCCCCCCTCCGAGAGAGGGTCGAGGTTCCAGAGCCCTCCCAGAATGAAAGAACCCTTGGATCAATGAACAAACCACTGTGACTCCAATGTAGAGGAGTGAAAGATAGTGGACACTGTAGAGGGAACCTCGAAAGCTGAGGTGTCATTGGAAGGCCAAGCTAATGCTGAAAGGAGTAGACACGAGGATCCTGAAAGGGAATCCCCAATGTAAGTGGTATAACAGGTGTGTGAACACTATCATCAAAGAGGATATGAATGTCCTCTTTAGAATCCTAAACAACTACACCTAGTAGCTTGATCAAAAAAAACAAGTGGGTCCCGGCAACAAGGCCTGATCAGGTACCCAGTACAAGGAAATCTCTATAAATTGGAGTAAAGGAGAAAACCCAGTGGGAAAAACCCCTCTCCAAAAAGAGATGAAATGACTTCAAGAGACTCTCTCAAAGCCATAAGTACAATGCGTGACTTCAACCCCCCGCCCCCGTGAGAGAGGGTCGAGGCTCCAAAGCCCTCCCAGAATGAAAGAACCCCTAGATCAATGAACAAACCACTGTGACTCCAATGCAGAGGAGTGAAAGATAGTGGACACTGTAGAGGGAACCTCAAAAGTTGAGGTGTCACTAGAAGGCCGAGCTAATGTTGAAAGGAGTAGACATGAGGATCTTGAAAGGGAATCCCCAATGTAAGTGGTATGACAGGTGTACAAACACTGTCATCAAAGAGGAGATGAATGTCCTCTATAGAATCCTCAACAACTACACCTAGTGGCTCAATCAATAGAGCTAGAGGATCAGGAAGTGCTGAAGAAGAACCTTATTGAACAGAAAAGAGCTCAAGAGGAGGTGGCAAGGGAGTCACAACAGTAGTCTCAGGAACCACACAGAGGTTCAAGGAACCACACAGAGGTTCAAGAAACCTGACTGTACCACATGATGCTCTCTAAAAGGAGGAGAGTTGTGCTCTAGCAAAGGTGGATCAAAATGTGAAAAGGAGTAGAGACAGGTGGAAAGATCAACTATCCCTATAGCAACAATACCTCCTATCATACCATCCTGGATGAAAACTGAATCTGGAGTGAACGCAACTGTCTTCCTAGACCCACTGTGAGAAATCTGATAAATTGAGAGAAGGTTTGTAGATAGAGATGGAACATACAACACATCATTGAATGTGCCATCCTGAATGCATATAGTGCCTTTCCCGCAGACTGTCATAACAGTGTTATTCCCAATGATAATATGGGGAATAGGAGAAGCTTCAAAAGAAGAGAAGATCTCTCGAGAAGATGTCATATGGTGAGAAGCACCTGAATCCAGTATCCAAGGGACCTGTGAAGGGAATGTGAAAGAAGCCCGTAATGCATGACCCTTTCCAAGATCCTATTCAGCTGTAGGATTGATAAAAGAAGATTGATAAGCAGAACCCTGTGAGCCAGAAGAGGATGGAGAGGAAAGATTGCTCTTCTGAAGAAGAGCTTGCAAATCTGCTATTTATTTCTCATAACCATCAAACTTCTTCTAATAACAAAGTGACTCATCATGTGTTCCCTTCTGAAAATAGGAACATGTAGGTCTCTCATTCTTTTGTTTCTCCTTCTTAGAAGAAGATGGTGGGCTAGTACAGTGCTGAGAAGAGGAATCTGATAACTGCTTTGGCTTCTATGTGCTTTGAGGTGGCTTGGCAATCAATGTCTGTGACTGTGAACTTGTAAGAGAATCCATTTGAGTGAGCTTTGATTGCTCATGAGTCAACTGGTCACAAAAAGTCTCGAAAAAGGGCATAACATGTTGTGCACCTAGAGCATCCATAGTGGAGTAGAAGGTAGAAGTGAAAATCTGATAAGGTCCTCAAAGCTTGGATAGTATCAGAAAGATACACTCATTATCAAATTTTGTCTTTCCTGCAACCTGCAACATAGATCGAAGAGACTTGAATTTCATCAAGAAATCCTCAATGCTAGTGAATGATTCAGGAATTAAGGAGATAAACTCTGCATCTATTTGTAGAATCCTAAACTGATTCATTGTGCCAAATAAGGTTGAAAACTTGTCCCACATAGCCCTAGGTGTATTCAAACCATCCAGGTGAAACAGTAACCCCTCTGAAATATTCATTGCAATGAGGCCCATTGCCTCATCCATTTTATTGCGCTGCATAAGAAGCTCACAAGGCCTTTGTAGAACTGGTTGAGCCGCATCGAGACATGACCATAATCCCTTTTCCATAAGCAATTTGGTCATCTTTCCTTTCAAAGTATGATAGTTGTGTGGTGTAAGGCAGGCGACATAGGAGTCCGCCATTGAGAGAAGAAGACGGAAGTAGAAGGGTCTTATTCTGAATTAAAGTACAAAAAAGAAAAATCCCCCCACCCCCCCCCCCCCCACAAAAAATAGTGATATCCCTCAAATACTAAAGAAAACAACTATAGGAAGCATAAAAATTAATAAAAGAACCTGGATTTTGGATGCAGAGAAGAGGGAAATAGAAGTTTCTACTTCAAAACCAAAATTGAAAGTTCAAATGAACTTAAAATCAAATAAAACCAATACCAATGTCTCCGTCTCTGAACCAGCTTTTTGACGCTTCTTTCGAATCGAAAAAAGGCCTCCGTATGCCCAAGTTATGGCCAAAAAACCAACTGTAGGTCCAAAAAAAGAACTCACTAGAAAATTACAGACCCGAGAAAAAAATTGACAGCCGTACAATCGTCATATGAAATTTTCATGATGTTATTGCTAACAGTGCACTGATGTGGTAGTTGACTAGGTGCTGACATCACTGGCTAACTGGTCGCTAATGTGGCAGTTGACTAGGTGTTGATGTCACTGTTGACTGTGCGCCAATGTGACACCTTGAAATGCGTGCACAAAATTTTAAAAAATTTGCATGTGCAAAAAGCCCAAATTTTCACCAAATTTGATGGATCTCCAAAAATCTTGCCAAAAAAGGCGAATGTCACCAAAATATCCACCAAAAATAGTGGAGGAGAAGGAAAAGAAATTTTAATTTTAAAAATGCCAAAAAAAATGGCATATTCCCCTGCGTACTACATTGTATGCTGACACAGGTCAGATGTACCAAGCCTGCGTAGTGTACTTCCAAATCTTTCAAATCAACTTTTTAAAAGTTGATAAAACTTTTTAAAACAAAATGCATGCAACCATTTTTTTTTTCTTTTTGCATTGAAATTTGTATTTCAACCTTTAAAAAAGTTGAAATTAAATTTTTTTTTTTAAAATGCAATTTTTGAAATAAAAAAAAATGTTTGCACGTTTTTCTAAAAATTTACCTCAGAATGCGTGCTAATGGTAAAAAAAATTTACAGATTGCTCCAGTAACTAAAATAGGTCAAATTTTATATCAAAATTCTCCAGATTAATCCTCTAAATCCATTGGTGAGGTCTATTTTGGCTCAAGAGGCCTCCAAAAAAAAGTATATCTCTAGATCCAACCAAAAAGAACTTTTGAAAAATCAAACCCTTGAAGCTCTAGAAAATTCTTCAAATTAGGAACAAGCAGCCACAGATCTGGGCTCTAATACCATGAAAGAATTGATTAATATCAATTCTACACAACCCAAGAAGAACATGTTAGCTAATAACCTGTCACAAGAGAAGAATAATGGAGACAAAAGAAAAGTTGCTCTCAAAATGTGAAAAATGCATAAGAGATAATGAAAAAAGTACAAGGCTCAACCTTATAAAGGTGAGATAGAAACCCTAAACTAAAAAGCTAGGTTGCACATTATTAATTAATAATTAATTAATAATGCACCTAAATGAAGCTTAAGTAACTAAAGTAATAGAAACTTATATAATTAAATCAATATGATTTAATTAATAAGTATAAATGAAAAAATACTCTAATATGATCTACTTGCTATCTCAAAAATCCACACAAAAAGAATATATTTTTTTGTATTTTCTATTTTTATGATGAATGCAATCTAAAAAATGCAACTATATGCATTCCTAATTTAACCACGAGGTTAGCAAAGAAAATAACAAAGATAGGGTAACAAGAAGTTTAAGCAAATAACATGAAAAGTAAAATCCTAATGGACATAAACCACAGAAACAACACATCTACAAGTTAAGCTTTTGAAAAGATCGATGGGTAACCAATGAAATAGGAGCAGTGCTTCCCTAATTGCACTGATACAATCATTGATGGAAATTTAGTAACCATAAGATGTTTCACTTTTCATCAAATTGCAAGGTCACAAAAAGTGCGCTCATGCGAGATGAAAAGCTATGTAGGAACAATACGGTGATCTCTTCTCCAACTAAGTACGTCAGTAGAATTTGTAGACCTATAGCAAACACCAGAATTAAAAGATCGCACAACCAAAAATAATGCAATAAATTGTTGGCTCAATTAAATTCCATGAACATACATCCACAAAATATAACACACTTAGGCAAGAATCACTACACTCCAAATGCAAGCACCAAAAGCATATATTATTGCAAAATAATGGCAGTGACCTAGAATACATGTTACATTCCTAAATTTATAAGAAATTCTCTCCTCAATTTGTTTTAAGAGTGAGAGATTTCTTTATGCAAACATATACTTCTAAACTAATAAAACAAATCTATTTATGTACAAACTCACTCTCTAACTAGTTCTAAGTAGAACTACATCCATATTTACATAATTAAATGGATGCATGAGCCTTTACATGTCTTAAAACAAAGAAAACATGAGAAAATAAGAAAGAGAGAGGGTTCAAATGATGTAGAAGTAACTAGAAGTGGTAAAAATAGAAGCTCCATCTTCACTAGGTGTCCGCTAGAGTTAAACTACTATCAAAATGTGTTTCTGATGCATGGAAAGCTCTAAATTTAGAGCTAGCAGTTAACTATCACTGCACCTCTAAAATTTTGGCTCCTAGGTTTTGTACCCTTTTATACCAAAGCTATGTCTCTGGGTATTTGCACATTTTCTAACCCTTGTATGTTTTCTTCTCCAGTCTGTGTAAGTGCCTAAATTTCTCCCTCCTCTGGTTCAGCTTGTTGAGGAGAATTCCTCTTCCTTTTTCCTTTACCCTCACCTTTTTGAGCCCTGTAATATCCAACTGGCCTATCAAGTTGGTGCATTGAGGACTACATTGAAATTGGATGTGATGTTGCATTTACTTGTCCAGAGTGAATCAGAAGGGAAACCATCTGAGATCTTTCAATTAGTTTGTTACACAGTGTCAAGAATGCACCCAAATCTATGTGTCCTAGCTTGGTGTCTTGGATCTCTGAGTACTCATCTTGAAATTGTGATTTTGTCAGTACCAGCTTCAAAACCATCTTCTCAATAAGGGAGGATGATGAAGATGCCATCAAATCTGCACAAAAAGCATGTCCATTAGCTTGGAATTGAAGAAAAATAGATTAATGACACCCTAGTACTAACACGGATCAAAACCCTAAAAACTAGACCACTTGAAAACACCTTAAAACCTAGTTTGTAGCCCTGGAATGCAAACAATATGTGCACCTTAGAGGCACGCCTAGTGTGCCATTATACTTTTGGAAAACCTCTTAAAAATATAAGTGCACATTAGTGCACCTAATGGGGTGCACTGATGCGCATCCATTTATGAACTTAGCACAAAAAAGGTGTGCAGTAGTTCACCTAATTAGGTGTGCTACTGCACACCTTGAATGGTGTTTTACTTGATTTTTAAAGTTAAGTTTCAAAGCAAAAACTAAAATGCACAGTAGCACACCTAAATAGGTGCATTGCTATGCACCTTTTTTTTTTTTTTAATGTTGTTTATTTTTGTGTGTGTAGGAGTGAAGCTGAAAGGTACACCTATGTTGGTGCAGTCATACGATGCTACGAAGCTCAGAGTGAAGACAATAAAGGAAGTGGGAAGGAGAAGGAGGAAAGGTGCACCTCAAGAGGTGTGGCTCTATGCTCGAGTGTTTTATGGAAGAAAAAAGAACATGAGGGACTATACCTAGGCTCCCCTTGTTGTTGTGCAACTATGTCTCTATGCTACTATGCATCATAAAGGGTGATGCCCTTGTACATTTTCTTTGGTGCACTAGTGCACCTGATGAGGTACCCTAGTGTGGCTCTTTTTTGCAAAAAAAAAGACTTGTACCCTTAGATTTTTTATTTTTTGAGATCTGATTTTTTGCGCCAGGACCCTAATCTAACTAGGACACTAGGCAAAAAACCCTAGAAAAGACTCAGACCCCAGACTAGGGATCCAAAAAGCCAAAAAATAAAGTAGGGGGTCCCCATTTCAAAGTGAAATGGGCTATGCATTGTGAAACCACAACATTTAGCTTTCCCATTACTCCAACATTTGTTTGACATATGTCCAATCTTACCATAGTGACTGCAAGTAGGTCTTTGATTCTTTTCAGCTCCTTGCTTGGATGATTCACCTTCTTTTGTATATCCAATTCCTACTTTTTCTTTTTGTCTGTAATGACTTTTCTCATTCAATTGATTCATGTCTATTTCAGATTTTATCATCCTCTCATTGGTTTTCTTTTCAATGTTTAGATCATTTCGCAACCTTTCATTTTTTAATCTTAGATTCATGATTTCTTCATTTGCATTGGTGAGCTGGTTAATGAAGTCTACTTGCTAAAGGGATAGGTGTTGAATTTCATTTTTCTTTCCTTCTATTTCTTCTTTTATATTGATTTTCTCTTCTATGACTTCACATAATCTTATTGACTAAATTTCTTGCTCTCTTCTTAGTTTTCTTACTTCTTCTTAAAGTGAACCATTCTTTTCTAATAGTTCTTTGGTTGCTTCATTGGCTTCATTTGAATTTATTTTTGAATGAATGTCTTCAATTCTTTCTTCAATATAGAGCTGATCATTCATCTGGATTACAAGATCTTTTCTTCTTTCCAAGGATTGAGAGAGTTTCTCCTTCACTTTCTTGAGTTTTCCAATAGCCAATTCCAAATCTAGCTTCTCGTTGTCAATAGCCTTATCAAGTTTGACTACCTCCATAGCATCTAATCTTCACTCAAGTTGTTAAACTTTTCTCTAAGAACAATAAAGCTCTAATACCAATTGTTGAAAACATATATGATAAGCTAAGTTATTGAGAGGGGAGGGGTAAATCAATAGCTAATAAAACTTAATCATTATTTACCAATTATTCCTTCATGTGTAATATGATCTAATTGTATGCATGAATAATTGAAAACATCAAAACATTCATAACACTTTGACACACAATTTGGTGACCTAGAAATCTTCCGAATAGAAAGTAAAACTGGGTTGGGGATGATACCCACAAGCTTTAGTACTACAGAATAAAGTTGGCCTGTTAAGGCTTATAATGATCACTTCTGGTGATCTACCCTATTAAGAGCAATAAGGACTACTAGGTGCACCCTGCAAAAGGATTTACAAACGTACAATAAAGTATGCACTTGGTAAAGATATTTACAAAAGATTGTTAAGTCTACCTTGTGAAAGGATTTAACTAATCCATCTGTTAGGATGAAACAGTGGTTGATCTTTGATCTGCAACTTGGTTTTTTGAATGAGATTCCTTTGAGTGTAATGATAACCTTGATATGATGGATAAATCTTTGTTGCTCCTTATACTGGTGTAGTCTTGTATTTCAAACTTCTTCTCTTCTCTTCTTGATATCTTACTTCATATCTATATTTTGGATGTGATACAATACATTACATATATACCAATCCAATTTATGAATTAACAAAGTCAACTATAGTACAAGTTTACACAAAATACACAAAGTTGGCCCAAACTGTAGGAACTCAAGTTCTGAAGACTAGCTCAATGAGGTTCTAATACTTGACATCTATAGTCAATGCTCAACATCATCATGCATGCCGTAGATGTAGAAGCTCGGCCCATACTGATCACTTCTAAGTAGTCTTAAACTTGATCTGTGCTGGTGACTCGATGAATACTATGAAACTTGACATATAAACTAAATCACTTGATTCATATTGCATAGCTCGGTAAATTCTATCACTATGAGCTTGGTATAAACTGAATCACTTGATTAACACTGAGTGGCTCGATCAACACTAGATTCACATCATTGTAACTGCGAACTTGGTAAGCACTGCACAACTCAGTTTGCACTAAGGAACTTGGTAAATCTTATGAAGCTCAATTTACACTGTTGATCATCATTATGGCACAAACTACTCGACGCAAACTAAATACTCTCCCTTGGATTTGGTAGCAACGGTAGAACTCAGTAGAGACTAAAATGCTTGGTTAATTCTGTTAACTATACAATATGCTCAGTACATACTTACAATCTAAATAAGTGTGTGTCACTAATAACAAAGATGACTATAGTGTCAACAAATGACACCTACAACTACTAGACTGTCATGGAAAACTTGTGATTAAGATGGCACCTTCAACTACTAGACTTTCATGCAAAACTTGTGATGAAGATGGCATCTCCAACTTCTAGAGTATCATAAAAAATTGTGTGATAGAGATGGCACCTGCAACTAATAGACTATCATGGAAAACTTGTGATGAAGATGGAGTCTCCAACTACAAGACTTTCATGGAAAACTTGTGATGAAGATGGCACCTCCAACTACTAGTATATCATGGAAGACTTAAGATGAAAAAGGCACCTACAACAACTAGATTTTCATGGAAAGCTTGTGATGAATATGACACCTTTAACTACTAGACTATCATGGAAAACTTGTGATGAAGATGACACCTAGAACTACTAGACTGTCATGGAAAACTTTTGATTAAGATGGCACTTGTAACTACTAGATTGTCATCAAAAACTTTTGATCAAGATGGCACCTCCAACTACTAGAGTGTCATGAAAAACTTGTGATGAAGAAAATGGAAAAAGAAATGTTTTTTTTTGTGAAAAAAAGATATGCATGAGTGTGGATGCATTTTAAACCATTGACATTAGTTTGAATGGAAAAATAAAGGCTTTTGTAAAAAAAAATTATATGAATGAGTTTCGATTCATTTTAAATCATTGACATTAGTTTGTAAAATGATTCTCTACAATTGTAATGCAAATTTTCTTTTTTATGTAATTATCATTTAGAAATAAAACATTGTTGGGTTCATAATGGTGATTTAATTTTGAGGGATTCTATCTAATTTGCATATAATAATTTTAGACTAAAAATATATTTTTGAAATTCTCCTCCATGATAGCAATAATATAATCTATGTTTACTTTAGTTTCGAGGAAATTAAATGACATATTTATCAATTGGCATTTTTATTATAAAACTGTAAGTTTCAACATTCAATTTTCAATAATATTATTAGATCCTTGTCAATAATATATAAAAACTTTTTAGTTTTATAATTTAACTTATAGATCTATTAGGAAACAATTAAGATGCACACACAAACAATAGGTGAATATTTTTTGGGTATAATGTTCAATATTGAATATATAATTATTTTTACCTCTCTTTGGGAAGTCTCAAATGTCCTTAATTCCTTGCATCAGTACTAACCTACAAGAAATTAATAGAGAAGATAAAAAGACTTAAAACCAAAGCACTTCATAGAAAGTATGGATTTTCCATGGGTTTGTGCCACTCATTTATCTCTATAGAACTATGAACTTTCTCTTCACTTCAAGGGCATAACAAATAGACCAAACATCCTTACCAATTCTAAATTCCTACGTAAATTAAATAAATAATATTTTCAAATTAATTTTGATAAGAATACCATGATTGGAAGGTGTGCAAATTAGGTATGTTGAGAATATTCGAGAAACTATCCAAAAAATGAAATAAATAAGTTCGCTAACAGACTAATCAAGATGGCAGCTCCAACTATTATATGTGTATTTATTCAATATTTTTACTTATATATGTACATGCATGAACTCATTTCATGTTTAGGACTTATATACATGTATGTTGATTTCATTAATCATTTACTATATAATATTTAATCATCTAAAATTGAATCAATCATGTATCTAATCATTTTAATCATGCATTACAATGTTGAAACACCTAAATTGAACCAATTGTGTGTATCTAATCATAAAATATAAGCATACATATATCACATGTCTAATCATGAACCATATAATGTTCAATCATCTACAATTGAATGTCTAATCATAAATTGAACCAATTGTGTCTAATCATAAACTAAACCAATCGTTTATAATCATAAACCAAATCCATATATGACATGTGTAATCATAAAATAGAAACATATATCAAATGGACCATAAACTATAAACATATACATAACATGTCAAATCATATATCAAATTATGTAAATATGTCAAGTATCATAAATGAAACATAAACACATGTACAAAGATCAATACATACATACATACATACATATGTATATACACACATAAACACACACACACATATACATACATACATACATACATACATACATATACATATATATATATACATATACATATATATACATATACATATATATATATACATACATATACATATATATATATACATACATACATATATATATATATATATGTATGTATGTATATATATATGTATGTATGTATATATATATGTATATGTATGTATATATATATATGTATATATATATATGTATATGTATATATATGTATATGTATATATATATATGTATATGTATATATATATGTATATGTATATATATATATGTATATGTGTATATATATATGTGTGTATATATATATGTGTGTGTATATATATATATGTATATATATACATATATACATATATATATATACATATACATATATACATATACATATATATATGTATATGTATATATATATATATATATATATATATATATATATATATATATATATATGTATATGTATATATATATATGTATATGTATATGTATATGTATATGTATATGTATATAGATAGATATACATATATACATATACATATATATATATGTATATATATATATGTATATGTATATATATACATATATGTATATATATACATATATGTATATATATACATGTATATATATACATGTATATATATATGTATATGTATATATATATGTATATGTATATATATACATATACATATATACATATACATATATATACATATACATATATATACATATACATATATATACATATACATATATGTATATATATATACATATATATATAAATATATGTATATATATACATATATGTATATATATATACATATATGTATATATATACATATATGTATATGTATATATATATATATATATATATGTATATGTATATATATATATATATATATATGTATATGTATATATATATATATGTATATATATATATATATATATATATATATATATATATATATATATATATATATATATCTTTGTGTGTGTGTGTGTGTCATATCATAAATGTATATTTCTTGAGAGAAGGTCAATGATAAAGTAAACATAGCACATGTCCTAAACTAGAGAGTCATCCAAACGCATACGAATAGAGAGACCCTCTTATCGAGACTCATGAGCATAATGTGTCTGTGGAGTATCAACTAGTCTCTAAAAATTAAAGTACAACAAATGTGTTTGACATACATGTATATATGGGAACTAATTTAAGATATTTATACAATTTTTTTAATTCATTATTATAAGTGCATGTTTCTAGTATTGAATTAGTTTAAAAGACTATTTAAAAATCACTTGAGCACTTGTGGGCATCGCATCCATCAAATCAATAGCCCCATGAGTAGTAGGTTTTGCATTGATAATGTCTCTCCTCCCACCATAATTAGAGCCCACACTAGAAGAAGCATGATTTTTTGAATGTGCCTACAAAAATATAATTCATTTAAAAATATCAGCACATGAATATATACTTGTGAATAGAAAATTTTGATTCCAAGAAAAAATTAAAAGAGGTACATGGGTCTAAGGAGAAAGAGGGTCATCATTGACATGTACTAAGGTTTCATCAACAGAAA